>PVKH010024476.1:0-13619 GCA_004027955.1 Chaetophractus vellerosus
CCTCTACATTCTGTTCTGTCTTTATGAAGAGTGCTCTTAATCTATTTATCTGGTTCATTTGAGCTCAGCATAATATCTCTTTGATTTCTTCAAAATCTATTGGTCTAATTTTGACTAACAGTAATTTTTAAAAGGAGTATGGTCCCATCTAAAGGTTTAGCAACAATGGGAAGGAGATGTAGCTCAAGCAGTTGGGCACCCACCTACCACATGGGAGGTCCGGGGTTTGGTTCCTGGTACCTAAAGAAGACAAGCAAGACAGGAAGATGATGCAACAAGGACACACAACTAGGAAATACAATGTAAGACACAATAAGCAGGGAAAGATGTGGCTTAAGCTATTGAGCGCCTCCCTCCCACTTGGGAGGTCCCAGGTTCAGTTCCTGGTGCCCCTTAAAAAAAAAAGACAAGCAGACACAGAGAGCACACACAGACAAAGAGAGCAGACAGCAAGTGCAAACAACAAGGTGGGCGGGACAGGCAGAAATAAGTAAAATAAATTTTAAAAATATTAAATTTTTTTTAAATGTTTAGTAACACTCACTTCTATTTGCAGATGTTCTAAAATTATTCTTCATAGTTTGCTTTAACCAAAATAATACTAAAGAAAAATACAATATGCTTAAGAGAGTTGACATGAAATTGAGTTCTACAGCTGAAAATAGTAACTATCCAATTGTTAAAAATAGTTTTTAAAATGTATTTCCCTTTCTTTTTTTAAAAGTAGGCTTTAAAATAGAACAATAATAAATGTTTCTTTGTAATGCTGACAATGAGGTAAGTTTTTGTGCTAATCATGTGTAGTTTTTAAATCAGTCCATCCCTGTGGATGTGAACCTATCATAGGTGGGTCCCTTTGATTAGATTAGATTCAGACAAGGGCCATTGATTAAAATACTTCAATAAGGCATAGCCTAGGAGGGATCTTAATCCTCTTACTGGAGTCCTCTATAAACAGGATGAATATATATAGAAAAAAAAAAGCTGCAGAGAGAGAGAGAGAAACCCTCAGAAGCTGAAAGAGAAAGTCTCAGAAGCCAGAAGCTGAAATCAATGGAACCTGGAAGAGAAAAAGCCACAGGAGCAGAGAGAATGCCATGACAGCAAGAAGCTGAAAGCAATGGAGCCCAGAGGAGAAGGTAGAGACTGGCAGGCACCGCCATTGTGCCCTGCCATGTAGCATGAGTCCAGGATCATCGGCAGCCAATCTTCAGGGAGAGAACTTTGCCTGATGCCTAGATTTGGACACTTTTCTCAGTCTTAAAATTATGCCTAGATTTGGACACTTTTCTCAGTCTTAAAATTATACGTTTATAAGTTAAAAATCCCCATTGTAAAAGCCAACACATATATTGCCTTGGCAGCTTTTAGCAAACTATACATCATGCAAATTTGCAAAAGCTATTTTTTATTTTTGTTTGATTAGGTTTTCACATATCAAATAAAGTTTAACTGCCTTTTAGGAGAATTATCAGGTAAAACAAAAATAGTTCATGTGATTTTGTACCACAGACACATAATGAATGTTTCTGAAGGAGAAGGAAGGAAGGAAGAAGGTAGGGAGTGAGTGAGGGAGGGAGGGAAAAAGGAAGGAAGGACAGATGATTTATTACAAAAAATATGAATTATTTATAAAAAATTTAATCAATAAGTCAAAAATTTAAAATATAGTACTTTCTCAACAGATTTTAAAAAGGGTTTTTATTAAAAGAAAAGTAAGTTCTTTTAATTTTTCTGATTGGAATAAAGGAACTGCTCTTTAATGTGAAAATGTAATCTATCACAAAAATTACCAATGCCAAATACTACACTGGAAACAAACAAAGGTTGTTGCCCATCAACACTAAAATATATTATCCTGAAATTTCTGTCTAGTGCAAAATATACCTCCCCCCAAACAGAAACAACTAATATATATTTCAAAATTGGCAAAGAAAGCTCAAAATTATGTTTTATATTATACAATTGTTTTCCTTGGAAACCAGAGAATCAACTATAAAACTCTTAAATTTAATAAGAAACTTCAACAAAATGGTCAGGTAATACTATGCAAAATTCAATCGTTTTACTCTCTAGATTACAATAATCAGTAACAAATTAATTTAAAAGTCCTCTCTTTTAGGTGTAGCTCAGTGGTTGAACACCTGCTTTGCATGTACTAGGTCCCAGGTTCAATCTCCAGCACCTCCTAAAAAAAAAAAAAAAGATTTCCCATTCACAAAAGCAACAAAATTTGTGAAATATGAAAAGATAGCCTTAATCTGAAAGATCTATAAAAAGAAAGTTTTAAAACCTTTCCAAGAAATATTTTTAAAAGACTGAAATAAATGAATGCATAAAATATTTCTAGGATGGGAAGACAATGTTCTAGAAATGTTAATTTCCCCCAAATAACACACAAGTTCAATGGAATAATTATAAAAATATTATTAGTAAATATTAGTATCAACTAAAATAAATAGTAAAATATTTTAGTGCCTGAAAAATAATTCTGCCATTTATAAGTACACTAAACAGACAAAAGTAGCCAAGAAAAATTTTGAAAAACATGAAATAAGTGTATTACCATCTTCAATATTCAAGTATATTATGAAATCACAATAATTATAATAGTCATTTCAGTAAAACAGAGAAGAAAGCTCATAAACTGAATTCATGCAAACATTTAACAAATGATGAAAGAATGATCACAAATTAATAAGAAATTAGTGGATTATTCAATAAATGGTATTAACAAAATTGACTATTGTGAATGAAAACTAAAAACAAGAGAAAGTCTCACTTCCCACCATACACCAAAATTAATTCCAGTGGAAATAAACAAGAAATGGGAAAGCATAAAATTCTAGGAAACTATGGAAGTCAATACTTATCTGAGCTCAGGATGGGGAAGATATTCCAGGCATAAAATGAAGGAGAAAATGCATAAAAGGAAAAAGGAATAGGTTTAACTACATAAATATTAAAACTATTATAAGCAAAATTAAAAAACAAAAACCACAAAATATGGCAGAACAATAGTGGAAAATTATAATTTGCAAAATCTCCTGCAAATTGTTGAGAAAAATCCTAAAACACTGAGAAAAATAAAAACAAAAGAAATGCACAGAAGGTCAGTGTAAACAATCTTCATCTCAATAACAAAGAAAAAACGTTTATCCTCATTAGTAATCAAAGAAAGGCAAGTTTAAAAAAAAACAGTGAAATTCCCTATTTTATCCATCAAACCTCTGAAGATTTTAAAAATTGTAACTGTAATAGTAGAACAGAGGATGTAAGAAAAACATGCACACATTACTGGAAAGAGTTTTAACTGGCACAACCTGCCTCAAAACAATTTTAAAATATGCATTAAACATATTAAAAATACTCAAATCTTTTGATATAATTTTTCCACTTCTAAGAATGTAGACAAAAAAATAATCAGAGATCTGAATAAAGATATATATAAATAAATGCCATTTTACTCATTATAGCATTTAAGACAGCAAAATATTGTAAATAACCATAATATTCAACAGTTCAAAAATAGTCTGATAATCCCACTTATTTAAAAAATTTATGTGTATGCAGATATGTGTGCAAATATATGTGTACATCTACATATCATTTTTCCTATTTCTATCATATTTATAAATAAATACAGAAAAATACATTCAATAAAAATAATCAAAAGTTGGCCAACTGAGTTTTTAAAATCTTTTCTATATTTCTAAAATGAACATGTATTACATTTATAATCAGAATATTTTAAAAACTTATTGAAAATTGGAAATTTTAATTTAATACTCTTGATTCCTTTTAGAACATCCTCACAATTACACAAAGAAAGCAATCTGACACTTTTCCAGAATGTATAAAAGTAGTAGAAAGAGTTTTCTAAGTATCTGGAGACAAAAACTGTACTATTATTCTGGATTTGAAGATTATTTAATCTATAATTTCCTCTCATTTTTTGTGACATTTAGATTTTCCTTCCAAACCAAAATACTTGAATTGTTCTATCATTTATTTATATGAAATTCAGCAAGTTGGCAAGTTTCTCCATTCTTTCGTCTCTTTATTGTTAAAATGAGACAAGATTTGGCTTACAAGCTTATCATCATGTGGGTCACCTCCTTTCGGCTGCACAGAAACATGAGTAGTCATAAAAAGAAAATTCAACTCATTCATCTACAAATATTTTTAGAGGTCTTCTCTTGTTTATATCAGACCATTTTTTTGCCTTATGGATTACAAAATCATATTTTTTAAAAGACTTTAAAATTAAATCTCTGGATTCTAAATAGATTGACAATGATATTGCTATATGTCTGTAAAACAGTTTGATCTGAAGGTTTTCTTTTTATAAATATGAACAACTGTGCACTTTTCTAGCAATGTATACTACTTAAGTTTTGGAACAAATAAGCCTTTCAGTATCCAAATTACTTAATCGTCCTTCCCATTTGACCTTTCACCACATCAGCAGAATCAAACAAAATCAAAGGAACTCCACAACCCTAAACTTAAAAGCATCAGGGAACAGACTTATGCAAAATTTTTCCCTGAGGCTAAAGGGTGAGATCACACAGTCTTTCTTTTTTGCTTCTTAGAAATTCTTAATTCTTTGCCTTGACACTTTCTGATAAAATGGCAGTCAGACTATGAATGATAATCCTCTATAGAGTGATTTACTGGAGTGAGCTTGTCCATTAAACCACAAGATAGTGTGCATTTATGTAGTTAATGACAAATGATTCTTTTCTGTATTAATGCATTGCTTTATTCACCATAATTATTGATCCCTAAAAGCCATTCTCTGTGCTTAAGTGCTTTAACCAAAGTGCCTTTACAGAAAGTTCATTAATGACCTCACAAATGACACACACAAAAAGGAAAATAATTAGGGGAGTTAAGTCATATATAGCAAACACTTGAATATGATATATACCATTGGAAATCTTTCACTAGAAATCACATATGAATAAGTAATATTAAAAGAAAGTTAAAGCCTGAGATACTGGATTCTATCCAAAATGGAATGCAACCCAGATTTCCTTCAGGGCAACTGAAATGATCAATCATTTGGAGACATCAAAAAGTGGAAAAACAGTATAATATGTAAAAGACATTTTCAGTAGACATAAGTAAGACCAAGCCCTGGAGAACTACAAAGAACGGTTTTAGGGAGGAAGAATGTGTCTGTGCATAGTACATAATTTTTCTTCATCTAATAAGGTATAAGACATGCTCAAGTGCACATAAGTCATATTGTGTTTGTTCCATTTGTAGCATATGTGGCTTGAGTGGAGTACTTTGGACATTGTTTATGTCAAAGAGAAGAAATATTACAGCAGTTAGATAAAGAAAGGTTATATTCCTTTGCCAAAGGCACAGAATTCACTTCTATTAATGTATGCTTAAGAGCAAGTTCCAAATGGCTACTGGAATTAGAAAAACTAGAGATGACATAACCGGAAAATTCATGCTCAGAAAATACCTAATGCTAGCAAACAATATGGCTTAGTAAGCATTTATGAAACACTTTTGTTTCTAGTTGTTCTAAATTTACCACAAGCAGTATTTTCATTAGGTAATGTAGCAGCACAAATTCAATTAACTTTTCTGTGGGAGAAAGATTTAAAATCCTAACTTGTAGACAACATATATTATCAGCAGATTCTGCCATGATTATTTTCTAGTAATTAGTAATTGATTTGAAACTATAACTTAAGTGCTTATCCCTGAGTTCTCTTTTATAATTTTTTTTTCTGTCCTATCTTTTGTTTAGGATACTGTGGCAGTTTGAATTCCAAAAAGACAGATTATGTTTGTAAACTGGTCTGTTCCTCTGGGTGTGATCCCCTTTTATTGTATTAGATTCAGCTGAGATGTCTTTGATTAAATTATGTTAGGATTAGGGCTTTGATTCAACCACATCAGTAGGGCATGACTCAGGGTTGAGTCCCTGCCCCCTTGGTGGGCTATATAAATGGACACTCACTCAAGAAGATACACACAGGAAGAGTTCCGTAGGTACAGAAGAGGAAGTAACCTTGAGTTGGACTCTTTAGGGATTTGTGACTGCAAGCTTCTACTCCAAATAAATACCCTTTATAAAAGTCAACAGATTTCTGCTACTTTGCATCAGCACCCCTTTGGCTGACTAATACAGGTAGTCTTTGGAGATCTGTTCTAAAGCTATTATGAGAAGGGTTAGAAGGAAATACATTGCAGAAGACACATGTAGAACAAAATCATGTGTCTAATAAAGAGGTCACATAAATTGAAGAACCCTTTTAAAAAGGCATTTGTAAACCTGATTCCAACTCTGTTGATTTTGCAGGGTTGTGAATTCTTACAAATATTTGATGACTATTTGTTTACCTACTTTCAAAAATGAGTGCTTTTGATATCTGACACTATGAAAACTCTAGAGGTCTGATTTACTTTTTATAAAAAAATGTTTATTATAAACCAATGTGTATGTAAGTAGTGATAAACACACCTTGAAATTTTCTGAGGTATTCAAATGTAAAATCTTGATCACTTTAACTATGCATTTTAGGAGATAAGGAAAATCATTTCATCATGCACTGAAAGCCAAAGATTAAATTTAAAATCTCAAATAATCAAATCAAGATCGGGGCCTTATGAGAGTTGGGAGAATGCCATCCTGATGGAAGGAAAAGGAAGACTAGATTTCAGCCAGTGCTTTTTACAAATGGCCAGTCTACATATATCACATTATTCCTGAGACATAATTAATTATAGTCTTCCTTCCTACTTAGACACAAAAGCCTTAGGCTGAATGCCCTGTGTTTATTTTTCTGCCCATGAATATTATCTTTGATGAAAACATTCAATCTGATCTCACCAGTAAAGAAATCTTTGGGCATGTAAGACAAGAAGATACTTGGGGAATGGTACAGGACAACTCATATATGATTGGTCCCAAGCCTGATATATTATCTTGGATAACCCTGAAAAGCATACTTGATCCAAATCTACATCCTCCCTTCTTTCTCAGCATTAAAGAAAAAATCTTATGTGCTATAGTTTCTTACTTTTCACAAAGGAACAAGTTGTGTTTCCCCTGCAATTCAGTCAGGATGCTATGGAAGGGGAAAACAAACAAACAAACAGACAGACAGTCAAAAAGAAGCAGTGATCCATTTTTTTTAATAAGAAATCAAGCTAAAATACTATTCAGAAGAATTTTATAAGAATCTGCTACCCTTATGGAGCTTGTTATGCTTTAAGAGGGGTGAATATTAATTTCTCTGATTTTAGTATACCACTCGATAATTTCATTTTATTATTCTCTTCATCCTCCTTCAAGGCTCTTCAATCATTCCACTTTTATTTTCAGTGCTTTTCTTCAGTACCAAAGTCTTGCTGAAATAAAGTCTGACTGTAGAACCATTATAGGATTTGCTCGCTGTGTCATCATTACTGAAGGAGATCGTGTGAGCATCTCCTTCATCGCCATTATATATATTTTTTCCAAGGGGATAACATAACTTGAATGTTACACTTTCTATGGAAAAACATTTTTTCTGTACATTCTAAAACCAGGAGCAAAGGAAATCACACAGCACTAATGTCTGTGAAAACATAACACAAAAGTAAATAATTAAAAGAATGGCTACAATTCCTTTCAGATAAATTAACCACACTTACAGATTGTATTTTTTTCATTAGATTCAGTTGATAATAATTTAAACAAAATAACTACTGTTCCCAAAAGTATGACATTTAAGGAATAATGGAATCAATAGAGCTAAGGGGAAAAAAGAAACTTAAAATTCTTAAAGATTTCACACTGTAACTTTATGGGTAAGGAAAATTTAGGAAGAAATAGGAATAGAGAATATTAAACTTTAGAGTATACAAGAATCACTTGAGATTGATAAAAAGTAGATTCCTGATATGTCCCAATCAGACTTCTAGTCTCCAGACTGTGAGAAAATGCATTTCTGTTATTTTAAGAGACCCAGTTTGTGGGACTTTGTGACAGCATCCTTAGGAAACTAAGATACCACCCTTCACTCTCCAGTACCCTGGACCCTTTGTGGCTTTGGTTTCTTTCTGCAGAACCAAAGAAAAAAGTTAGACTGAGTGTCATTTTCACTGAAAATAAGTCCCATAGGAAAATTTATCTGATCCTGCCCCCACCCAGACTAGGTCAGTTTGCCTGATAATCACTCTCATTACCCAGTATGTTTTCACTGTGGCAGCTACAATAGTAAGTGGTGATTGTAAGTAATTCTGTAATTTAACAAAATGTGAAATAGTAACTGTGTAATAATGATGTGAAAATCACGAGGCCAGGGACTACTGTATATCTAGCTCACCTCTATATTTCCACAGCTTATGACAGCACCTTATGTACATACATATTATAGATATTTGTTGATGGCATAAAAGTCACACTCATTGGAAAGCATCACAGTTTCATGAAATGAGTCTGAGTTTGGAATAAAATTCCTGTCTTTCAGCTTTTTTCCTTTTCTTTCTCCTCCTTACCCCACATATCCAACCTGCCTCAAGGATCACCACCAGTGTCTTTAGACTTTGGAATGTTACTTGCATTTCCTGGGCCTGGTTTGCTGCTTCTACACAATTATAATAGCATCCACTTTGTTGTGCTCTTATACAGATGAAGTAATACAAGCACACACAAAGCTCCAAAAACTGATGAGTGCTTATGATGTTTTCTGTTTCACTGTCATCTCTACTGCTATTATTGTGCACAGGTTTCATTGCTGCTTTTTGTCAAAATGGTTATTAGTTAAAAGAGCTATAGTAAAATAGTCACAGATGGATACATATATAAAATGACCAAGGCTGACTTCAAAAACTGCTAATATACAGTTTATTACTAATAAAGTAATATAAATTAAATTTATATGGATCCCCTGACTCTTTTTTGGTTCAAATTCTATCCCATCTTGAAAAGTAACAGTTTTCTACATTGGGTTGCAGTCAAGATTATTCACGAGGACCAGAAAACTGTTGGCCCGAGGGTAGACAGGCTTGAATGAAAAATAGTTCTTTTATCAGCCTAAGTCTTTGAACACAGTTTAAATTTTTTTATTTTGCTGTAAATACAAAGCTATTACAAGTTTCAGAACTCTACAGGGTCTTCGCTAACCTTATTCCCCTCCCCAGATCAGCAAGAGACTTAAGTTCTAAATGTATAATTTATATAAAATACAATGGGCACATACTACTGACAATCTTTCAAAGATTAATTCTTAAATATATTTTGCATAAAGAGCTTAAGGAAAAGAACATTTTAAGATTTGAATTCATTTAACCAAGCAATACTTATTTACCTTTTCCCGAGGATTGAGCTATATCCCGTGGAGGGAAAATAAAAGGATCATGGATCCCAAAGATTAAAATGAGGCTTTGGAGAAAAATGCTTTACCCCTAACCACTGGGCTCTTGTAATTTCATTTCTTTTAGGTGTATGTGTTTAATCTCAAGTGTGAGGTTTAAGAAAAATGAGTAAGTACATCTACTTCCTTTTCTGTCAGAATATAAAAGTTACTGAGCAACACTTAAATTTAGGGCTGGTTGAGCAGGGTTTCCATTGTCCATTTCTTCTGTTACTACTGAGGGCACTTGTTCAGCTTTGAGTGAGGAAAATCATATGCATAAATTTTCCCTCTTCCCAATTAAATTTTCATTCTTATACTCACAGTTCTCTAATTCAAATATTTGGTGGAGAATTCAGTCAAAAAGCCTCAAGCCTAAGAAGATTGTGTTCGTCAATTCATAATGTACAGAGCATCTCAATTATATATGCTATTCTTATTTTCTCTCACAACTTCTCACAGCATTATTCAAAGATACATACATTCAGAGGAGCAAAACAAAATTAATTCATACAACTCCTACTTGTTGAAGATTTATTTTCTTTAACCTCTTGAAATCCAAGCATCAGATATAATGGGAAAGCATCATACTATGGTCGTAGGGAAAGTATTCTGGGGTCTTTATGAAGCCTATTTTCAGATCAATTGAGAGCGAAATCATCCATTTTACTGTCACAATGAATTTCTCTTGCACTACATGGCATGAGGCCAAGCTATAAAATGATGTTTTAATGTTGCAAACTAGATCAAAGAAGCACCTTAATGATGTTTGGTCCTGCATAAATATTAAGAGATGGCTTTGAAGACTCACACAAATACATTCTACAATCTGAAGATTGCTAGCATTTTCCCAGTAAGATGGAACAAAGCAGAATTATTTGAACAGATTATACTGCTAAGCAGCCATCATCCAAGGCTTATAATTAACTACATATCTTATGATCAGCACATAAGAGTTTACACTGATCTCATATGGGGATAAAATGCAAGTTTGAGAACAAAGCATTGGGGAAAAAAAAACAAAATGATAGAAATTAAAGTGTAGAGGTATTTTGTTTTTTTGGTTAAGGAACAAAAACTATTTAAAGACAGGATAGTATAAGATGACTTCCTTCATCAGGGACAATATAAACATTACCTGTGAACTGAGAAAATAAGTTTTTTCTCTTTTTTAGCGTGTTTTAAATGACTGCTGATGTGCAAGGCACTATTCCCAGGGCAGCAGAAGACACTAAAATGAACTAGTGATGAAGACAGTCCTCACAGAAGTAAGCATACAGCATCTATTCTCCTTTTCCCAAATCTTGCTATTTTTGGCTAGGCAAAAGGCCCTTTTTGTTTTTTGTTTTGTTTTGTTTTCTTATTAGGAGGCATAAGGGATTGAACCTGGGACCTTGTATATATGAAGCAGGCACTCAGCCACTGAGTTACATCCGCTCTGCCCTTATATATTTTAAGGAGCCATTTTCTTTTCTTTGATAGTTAACCTAAAGGATTGTGTGGAAAGTCGATTAAAATAAATAATGTATTATATATTTATTATGATTAAGAAAAAATTCATTCTGAAATCCAAATTATGTAATTAAAATGGCTCATTTATATAGATCTATAGAAAGACACAGTTTGTGTTATCAACAATGCTCTAAACCAGTGGTTCTCAAAGTGTTGTTCCAGACAGACAATCAACATTTGCATCACCTGGGAACTTGTTAAAAATGCAAATTCTTAGTACACATTTCATATCTACTGAACAAGAAACTGAGTTCCAGCAATCCATGATTTAATAAGTCTTCAACATGATGCACACTAAAGTTTGAGAACCCCTGCTCTAATCACATCTTTTAAAGTTTAAATTGGTGTTTTATAAAGTAAGATGAGACTTTGGTACCATTAATACAACCTTGTACACTTTTCATAGACAGTGTTTGCAAAACAACTTAAAGACAGGTAAAATTCATCTGTGTTTGGCTTTAGAGAAGCAAATATTCCTTCCATTTCCCTTCTTCCCAACCAATGATTTTGCTGAGATTTTGATTTTGATCTATTTTTACTTTAACATATATTGAAACATTAAAGAAAGTCAGGGTGCATTTCCTTGGGATGAGTTAGCAGTTCCCAGCTAGAATATGATTTCTTTAAAATCTTTACCCCATTACTTTTCAATGGTTTTGACAGTGCCAATAATTATGTTATTATAAATGCAAGCTGAAGAGTTTTAAAGAAATTGAAATATTGACGCCCACAAGCTGTTTCAGCTCAGAAATACTGATGTGTCCTGAGTAAAAGTTTGCATATTTTTAAACCTGTCACAATAGAATAATCTATTGCTTTAATTTAGACATTGAAAATAGAAGAGCACTCTGCAAGTCGAAATGAGTTTCCCAAAATTCTATAATCAGAACTCTCCACATAGAAACATTTTAACAGAGGAGAAAAAACATCAAAAGAAACAAATTTTTAAGTTATATGAAGCATAAATTATTGAATCCTACATCACTATCTCTGCTCTTTATACTGTGAGTTCTAATTTATCAGTGAGTGGCTAAGTATAAGGGTTGACTCTTTCAAAATTTTATTCTTTGTTTTTAATGATTTCTAAAAGTATTTTACTTATGGAAAATGCTTCCCTTTGTATTTGAAGGTGGGATTCTGATAAAAAAAAATATTTCCTATTTTCTCAGGGATTCTCAGAGGTTAACAGAAGAGATTGAACCTCTTCCATTTTTTGAGGTCCCCCATATTTAAGCAAATAGTAATAATAAAAATTCCAAAGGTGGTTACAAAACAGTGGTAGATTCCAAAAGTTTAAATTTAATCTCATACATTTATCATATTTTTAAAAATTATATTAATTCATTTGGAATTGACTAAATTTAAAATGCTTCACAAATGTGAGGCCCTGGACCAAATGGCCTTCTCCACTGCTATCATGCCACTGCAGGATTTCTATTGTCTAAAATGAGTTTATCTGAAAGTGGAATATCTCTCTGAAGGGAGAAAATTTTCCTGGCCTGAGTGCTGCCAGGTTGGGATAAGATGGCAGGAAGGGAAGATGAGAGCGGCAACAGATGACATTGCTGTCTGTTCCCTCCCTACCATTTCTCTACAATTGGTAATACAAGGAATGGAAGCAATTGAAAGCAAGATATCACTCTACTATTACTATTGGGTTAAACTTTGTTGTGCCTTGACAGGAACTCCTGGAAAAGAGCTATAAGATTTGACCATCTCATAGGAAAAGATGGCATAACCCAGTGGCAGGTGAAGGTAACAACTCTCCTCTAAGCATCGGGGATTTGATTATGCCTCTGATCCCACCTCACTGATAAAAACCCCAAAATAAGTAATAAAAATCTTGAATATTTTATTTTACAGATTTTTTTTGTGTGTGTGTTTGTACAAAGAAGAAAAAGGAAAGAAGATGTGAGTTTCCGTTCCAAATCTGCCTACATACACCAGAAAATTCAGTTATTTATGGATTTCAGCCATTCCCATCAAAATCTCTGGAATCTAGAAAAGCCTAACTCCCTATATCAATATCCTATAAGCTCCTGGGATGCAAAGAATGTGTCTGCTTTTCTTTTCTTTTCTTTTCTTTTCTTTTTATTATTATTGTAGTATAGAAACATTTAGTTAAGTGTTTGGTATTTTTTTTCTAATGACTGAATAGATAGAGGTATAGAAGCTTGGATGACATATCAGGCTCTCTGAGGGGAGGAGTTTATAAAAGTAAATGTAGGTTATTAAATAATAAACTTAAAAATAAATTTAGACTCCCAGGGAAGATGGCAGAGTAGGGAGCTCCAGGACTCGGTCCTTTCATTAAAATAACTATTAAATATGTAGGAACTGTCTGAAACAACTATTTTGAAACTCTGGAGGACAGGAGAACACTCTACAGCATCCAGGGAAGAGTGGGAGGAAGAGGCTGATAACTACAGTAAAGAACAGTAAATTGCTCTATCCACATGGTGGCTACTGGTGCTCATCCCCACTCTCAAAGCAAGCCACATTAAAACCTAGCACCTAGCTAGTTCACTGGTGAAATAAAGGGACATAAAAATCCTCTTCCCAATGAACAGGTGTCAGCATAGATGATAGCTGATCCCAGCTTTTGATGAGTGAATTTGGACCCCTGGAGGCCCGGCTCAGAGAACAGCTATTGTTTCAACTCTCCCCAGACAGGGATGAAAGCAGTGGAGATTTAAAGATGCGGTGCTTCCTCAGGGCCAGTTACCTGGTGGGCTGCAT
>PVKH010024477.1:0-13622 GCA_004027955.1 Chaetophractus vellerosus
TAGAACACAAATCTTCCTCACTACTCGTCAGACGTTTATCCTGTACTGCCTTGTATGATTAATAATAATAGTAATAGTGATAACAAGAGCTAACATTTATAGACTGATTACTGCTAAGCACTTTATATGAATTATCTCTTTTATCCTCAAAACAGGCGTAGTAAGGTTGATATATTATCCCCATTTTAAGATGAGAGAATTGAGACAGAGAAATTAGGATTAGAGTTTGCCCAAGGTCACACTGCTGGTAAGTGACAGAGGCTGGACTGGAAGCTGGTCTATTTGAACTCTCACTATTGTCTATATATGTAAAGACAGTGTCTTTCTCCTATTGTGTTGGGACCATAGGCAGTAAAAACAGTCTTGTGATGAATACTAGGACTTGAATAAAATCCCGTATTCCAGTGAAACTACTCTGAGGCCACTTCCACCTTAATCCTACTAACTGTCTGAAATAATAGGGACTCCAAAAGATTAGATAGTTGTAATGGTCTTGTGTTATGTGTGTGTGTGTGTGTGTGTGTGTGTGTCTGCATTCATTTGTTTGCTTGAGATATCTTTGGAAGAATCACCTGATTTCCACTCTTAGTCCCTGTGATGCGGTTAGCATGACCCCTGATACCCATCCTGGCACCCAATCCTTGCCAATCAGAATATTCCGTAGACCTGGACACAGGTATGGGTCAGGGCCAAACCAAACAGATTGACATGGAAGGTCAAATTTGAGATTGTGGGTACTGAGAACTATATGAACCCAAGTTTGCCTGGGGTCATCTTTGCCCCATATGAGCAAAGCTAGCCTAAGAAAAAGCCAGCATGGAAGAAGGTAGAGCTGAGAGGTGTTAGGTATAGTTTCAATGCCAAGTGTGAACCCTTGAATACAGATGAGCTTTATTCCTAGATTTTTTTTAGTTGTATACACCAATAAATTCCCTATTTTTGCTCAAGTGATTTGTGAGTTGGGCTTCATTCCTTTGCAACCAAATAAGCCCTGACTAATACAACCCATTAGAAAAACCTCAAATAATACTAGCTTTAAAATTGAAACACATGGCATCTCTTTTCTTCGTATAAGTAACAGTCGTTTGACCAGCAAGATTTGCTCTCTTTTTCTTTCTTGACAAGTGCTGTCCAATAGTACTTTCTGTGATGATGGAACGTTCTAGAAATGGTCTATATCTTCAGTGTCCAGTACAGTAGCCACTAGCTACATGCAGCAATTGAGCATTTGAAATGTTTCTAGTAAAACTTAGGAACTGAAATTAAAAAAAAAAATTTATTTATTTTTCTCCTTTTACCTCAAAGAATTTTTCTAAAAGAAGACAATTTACCCCTAAAAGGAACTCCCCTTCCTCTGTTATTCTCCCTTAAAAGCAGTTGAAGATTTCAACTTAAATGAAATCTTTCTAATAATTAGAGTTTGATATTCACCCTACAAATATTTATTGAGAACATAGGAGCTTGGCAGCATTTTGTTGCTAGAGACATAATGGTATGCAATTTTATTTACTTTAAATTTGTTTTAATTTACATTTAAATAGCCACTTGTGAATAATGACTACCCAATTGGGTAACAGATCTAGACCATCTCTGCCCTACATGATGAATATAGGAATGCCAGATGACTCCAGTGCAGTAGGTGGAGTGACCAAAGAAATATAGCTCACTCACTTTGTTTCTGGTGAATTCCCAGGAGTCCTTCTGATTTGTGTGCATGATTTCATGAATATATTGCCCAGATCTTCTAATGACAAATGCTTTATCAGCTTTGTGTGTGTGTGTGTGCCTGCACTGGCAGACAAAGGAAAACTCTCTTATTTTAAGAACATGGCTACCCCCCTCTGGTCTGTCCACCTTGTGTGAGATCTAGTCTAAGGTAGGCTCTGGGACCTCATTGTAGCTAGAACTCCTTGTGGTCTAGGCAAGCGTAACATTTGGTGGTAGAAATAAAGAAAAAATAGACACAGCATTACCTAGAATGTGCTCTTATTTGTCCTGTAAGTCTTCATCTAACTTTTAAAGAAAGAAGGCGGAGACAAATCTTAAGCTATTACTTAACTAGAAATTAATCTATTCTTCAAGAGCCTTTGGACTCAGACAGACTAGACTTCAGTCCTAACTCCATCACTTAGTACATGTTGGACCTCAGTCAAACCATTTATGCTCTTTAAATGGCGAGTTTTTGCAATTAAAAGGTGGAATAATAATGTCCATCTGATTGTGTCTTAGTGAGGATTAAGTGAGATGATACATGCAAACAACTTAGCAGTGTCCAGCATGGGATAAGTGACCCATAAAAGTCCACTGCCATTATCATTTCATACTATTGTTGATATCCATGGGGTAATGTTGTAAGCAATAAATAGTACAGACCACGTTGGTGACTCTTTAACAACTTTTCACATCAGGCACCTCACTCACCTGCAGCATCCTTTCAGTATGAAATTTGGCTGAAAACTTGAAGTTTCTCTCTGCAAATGACTCAGTCTTAACTGTGGTAAATGAAGATCAATGGTCAGAAACATGTGTCTGTCTTGCATTTTTACTGATTTTCACTGCTTGGCAACTTCCTTTTCATCTTTAAAGTATATCAAGGCTTCTTGCCAGTCATTGCTCTTTGCAGAAGCATTAGCCCCTCAATGACATGAGGCAGTAGTTCTTCTAAGACCCTGCTGAGGAGGCCATGTCTCCTGCTCAGACTGCCTATGTAGGTGCCAGTCAAAGTAATTAGATTGGATTTCAGGGAGATTTCTTCCAATAGCATTTACTGAGCACCTACTACCTTCTGCTGCCTATGCTGGCCACTGAGGACACAGTAATGAACAAAACAGACTTGTCTACTGGCTGAGCGTGAGTGATGTTCTAGTGCCTTGTTCACAGGATACTGGTTGTGGTAGACTGAGTTATGTATGCCAGTTTAGACATGTTCTTAACCTTCACTCCTGTGGATGTGAACCCATTGTAAATAGGATCTCTTGAAGATGTTATTTTAGTCAAGGTGTGGCCCAATCAAATGAGGTTGAGTCTTATTCCAGATTACTGGAGGCCTTATAAAGAGAAAGAAACTGGAAGCCAGATAGAGAGAGAGCAACAAGCCAAAAGTTGACAGAACCTTTCTATTTGATGGGAAGCAGACTTGCCAAGGAACCCCAAGGGTTGCCAACAAGCCAGCACCAGAATGCTATAGTCTTCACTGATAAAGCACAGCTTGCTGGCACCTTGATCTTGGACTTCTTCTGGCTTCTAAACCACCAGTGAATAAATTCCTCTTGTTTAAGCCAACCCATTATATGGTAGTTGCCTTAGCAGCCTGGCAAACTAAGTAGTGGTTGGGGCTCCTCTTTAGCTTTTTATTCTCATCATGCAAAGGGAACATTTCTATGTTCAAGTAAAAATACTATGTGGATTTGGGTGTAATGGCACAATTCCAACCATTAGAGGAAGGAGGAGCCTTAAGTTTATATTATCATATATATGAGCCCCACAAACTGTCAGTAGCTAACCTGGTCCAGATTTTTCTATAATACTTTGAAATAAAATAAAGGCATTTCAACATATAAGCCTCAGAAACCAGGGTCATCGACATGAAGCATCTCTACAGCTGAAGTAACCATCTTAGTATCCATTCCATAGACACGCATGTACTACCCATGTTATGCCCAAATTGAGTAGATGATGGAAGGATTGAATGTACTCAGTTCTCAGGGAGGAGGCTGTTTTCAGTAGCTTAACAGTAATACAGCTCTGTGAATTTACACAATTGCTAAATATTCTTTGAATGGTATTCTATTCTTAATTTCCAAAAAATGCTGTGTTGGGACTTCAGTTAAAAAAAGCAAGGACCCAGTGGGCTGACAAAGCTAGGTTTTTGTGGCTCATGAACTATTCTGACTTAATTGTAGGTGACTGCAAATGCAATGCCTCAAGAGTAACAAAAACAGGGCAGTT
Source organism: Chaetophractus vellerosus (assembly GCA_004027955.1). Classification (NCBI taxonomy): domain Eukaryota; kingdom Metazoa; phylum Chordata; class Mammalia; order Cingulata; family Chlamyphoridae; genus Chaetophractus; species Chaetophractus vellerosus. The sequence goes on from PVKH010024477.1 coordinate 3,949, forward strand.
TCTAGTCCCTTTAGTTCTTTTTACTTTAACATGCATTTCTGAGTCACATGCCCCATGAGGTGCCATTAATAATAGTTCATATTTACATGGATTATCTTATGCTCTTCTCACAACATTCCTTAAGGTAGGTACTATTTCTGTCTCCAATTTACAGATGAGGAAATTGGGGGTAAGAAGTTACAGTAACATGCCCAGTCCTTGGCTGCTAGGAAATGGCAGACCTAGATTACATTCAGGTTTATGTGACCCCAAAGCCCATTCTTTGTATCACTATATCTGAATGCACCATTGACATTTAAACTTCTTGTCGTCTCTGTAATGTTTTGTCTATGGTAAGGTCTCAATAAATACTGGTTGATTTTAAATTTAGGATCTGTTGCAGGGTTGGGAGGGGGAGGAGTCCAGTTTTTAATTTGAATTAAAAAATATTTTTCAGTACCTACTCGACCCAGCTGTCACCTGTCATTTCTCTATCCCTTTGAAATTTAGATTAATTTGGTTGGAGCCAACAATTTAAATGCTTAAAATCACTTCTGATGCCATGCTTTCTGCTCCTTCCTCCAAACAGGTTCTGCTTCTGAGCTGACCTGATGCAAGCCTGAGCCCTTGCAAATTTCCACAAGATATCTAGCTTTACAATATTGTGTTTTTCTAGTACTTTTTCCTGAAGGTTTATGGGGTCACATTGCATAGTTAACAATATTTTTTGCCAGTATCCTGCTGGCAATTGCTCCTCAAACTCACTTTCTCAAACTTCCACTGCTCCCTAACCTCAGACACCCCAAATCACACATACACACTACCCAAGTCTTCTAAAAGTCTGAGCTTGAGTCCCCACTCTGAACCCTCTTCACGAAGATTTCCCATGATGTGTCATCCAGTCTCCTGCTCTATTGTCTTCCTTTGGAAATTTGGTGAATAAATTCCTGTCCATTTTTACACTAGCAGGTAATGAATAACTTCTGTATGATCTCCTTTAGTCCTTATAACCACTCTATGTATTAGATATTATTGTCCCCATTCTAAGATGAAAAAATAGACTCAGAGAAGTTGTGACTTGTCTAAGTCCAGTTGTCATTGGGGAAGTCATGTCAGTAATCTTAACCCTCTGCTCAGGCTCTCATGCTTTTTCCACTCTACTCTGCTTCCCCAATCTGACTGAGGCATGGGGTAGAAAGGGAAAAGGGAGTGCTTCCTTGGTCAGCCAGCTCTGTCAGTGTTTCTCAGTGCAATACTATTGATACTGGGTGGGAGGAGTCACTATGGGGAGCTATCCTGGGCACTGCAGGGTGTCTGTGGACAAGAGCAGATCATCTCTAGAGATGAGTGGACTGATGGCAAGTGGTTTAATGTCAGTGTCCACATTTCCATACTAATTGATTAATTGGAAGGCTGATGTGGCTATAGCAGCCCCTATTAATGTTAAAATGGCACCATGAAATAAAATGGTCTTGGAAGAAGAGAGTGACAGTAGGGGGACAGCAACCCTCCTCTTCCCCCATTTAACACATGGGGCTGTGGAAGGCCCAAGCTACAAGGTCATTCTCACCTGTTAGTTCACGGGTGGACCCCTAGGCAGAAGGGAAAGCAGGCTCAGAAAGTGGTGCTTTAGGAGGCAGCAGGAAGGGAGGAAGCAGCATTTCACCGTAAGGAGCTCATTTGGCATGGGAGGGAAGAAGGTCTGGAGCTGGTCTTTGGAGGGTCATGAGCATCTGTGTAATCTTGAGCAATATCCTCTTGACCTGCAGAGCGAGGGAATTGGAGAGGATGGCTAAGAATCTTTTCCGTTGTGTTTCTCAGTAAGGAGACTCTGGGGAATGAGAAATCCTAGTCATTTTGTTTACCGAGGGTTCTTAATAGCTTGGTTGTTGTGCACAGTTTATCCTGCTAATGATTTCCATATTTCTTGACTGCTTCAGCCTGAATCATCTTTATCCCTCAGGAGGAAGGAAAGTCAAAGTCCATGATTTCATTCTGTTCAGAAACCATAAGCCTCAGGGCCCAGGCTCAGGGCCTGTGCTGCCCTATTTATTCCTGCTGGCAAGTCGCAAGCTCTGGGTTAGGGAGATACATGATCTTAAATGTTAGCAGAGTCAGATGTGCTCAATGGAAACAGTCTGGCTAACTCACAACAGATTCTCAGCCTTCTTGGCTGTCCTCCAGAAATCATGTCTGTAGGATTTCTGCAACAGATCTGATAGTTGCTGACTTGGAGACTTGTAAGCTGTTTGTGAATTCATAGTGATGGTACTAATTCCAGACACAAATTCCCATTGACAGTAAGAGACTAGAAAGTTATAGAAAATGAATTTGTGATATGCGTGTGTGTCTGCATGTGTATGTGTGTATGTCTTACTTGGCCAGGTCTGCTATGACAAATACCACAAACTGATTGGCTTAAGCAATAGGAATTTATTGCCTCACAGTTTTGGAAGTTAGAATTCCAAAATCAAGGCTTTCTCCAAAGTCTGTTGCACTCTGGTGGTAGTCTCTGTCACATGGCAAAATGTCTTCTGTCTCCTCTTCTGGCTTTTACTACTACTGTGTCTAATTTTCTTTGCTTATAGAATCTCCAGTCATATTGGATTCAGGCCCACCCTGATTAAGTTTAGCTTTAACATCTTCAAAGATCCTATTTACAAATGAGTTCATGACCACAGGACCAGGGGTTAGGACTTAAACATGTCTTTATGGGGAGCCTGAATCAGTGTACCACTGTGTGTATGTGTGTGTGTGTGCGCGCGTGTGCGCGCGTGTGCGCACGCGTGCACATGCGCATGTGAGAGAGAAAGAGAGATCATTTGTTACATGAAAATAATTTAGGTTAGTAGAGGCTGGATAACCTCTAAACCGATGCTGTTGCAAAGATGGCAATGTTGGGAAAGAAGGTAGACTAGAATGATGATCTCCAATGTTTTTCTTAGCAGAGAACATAACTTAAGCTCATGAGACCTTCTACTAAAATATAACACGCTCTACCTAAAGGCCAGTTATACCCTTTGATAATTGAGAGAAACAGGGTAGACAGGCACAAGAGAATGAATAAAATTTATCAGAATTTAGATTGGTTTCTTTTATTTTGTGTTAGAGAACATCAGGTAAACTCTCTTTGGTAGACGATTGGCTATTTTCTAAGAATTTTTTTCCTCTTTGATGCATAAATGACTTTCAGTGTTTTTCTTTTGTTCAATAAATAATTCACAGAGCCCTATCTACTCTCTCCCAGACACCAATGCACACACTTTTTTCACATGTGCTGTGTTTGTACACATTTGTGTGGCAGAGAGGGTAATCTGTAGAGATAGGAGGATAGATAGGAACTAGTTATTTTAATACCTTTTGCATATTTGCTGCTTGTCTGTTAAGTGACGATTCCAAAGGAGCAGCAGCAGAAGTATATTAATACCTAATCACTGGTTGCATGCATTATTAGCCATTGGTCAATTTTCTGCTGTTAGCTACTCCCTGGAGACAACTTCTCAGGGTAGGCAGATGCATGTATATAGTTTTGTGAACAAGTACATCATTACTAAATAGAGTTTGAAGATATGTCTTAGTTTTTAGTATGAGTCTAGAGAAATGAAATTGTGAGGGTCAACTCTTAAATGGATGATGTGGGTAAGTTAATTTTGGGGAATTAGAACTTAACTAGATTTATCAATAAAACATCTATTCTCAGCTTGTGTTACTTCTTAGAGACTGTGTCAGGAGAGTTTAGAAGGGGGTTAGCTTTTGAGGGGGCAGGTTAGAATTTACACATTTATTTACTACTAAGTTAATAATGTCTAAATAGAAACTTGATGGTCTGAAGGAGTTAAAAGAGCACCTCCTATCACCCACTCAATTGTCCTGTTATATACAGACTGAATTGGCTTTTGGTTCAGTAGTAGAAAGCATCAAGTAAATAAAAACAAGAACAAACCAGGAATCAAATAATTTGTTTGAATGTCTTATTAACACTTGTTTTGGTTATCTAATGTTATGAGCCAGCCATCCCTAAATGTAGTGACTTAAAGCAATTTATTAATCTCTCTCATGGCTCTGTGGGTTGACTGGACTTATTTGGACAGTTCACTCTTGGGTTTCTCCTATCCAAAAGCCTGACTTGGGCTGGATGTACAAGATAGTTTGCTCACATGGCTGGCAGTTGATGGTGGTTATTGGGGGGAGTTTAGCTGGGACTGTTGACTGGAACACATACACTTGACCTGTTCATGTGGCTTGGGCTTCTCATAGTATGGAAGCTGGATTGGCAAAGGGAGCAACCCAAGAGACAGAAACAAGACTCCTTATGACCTCACCTCTTAAGCCCCAGAATGTCACTTCTGCTGCATTCAATTGGTTAGGTCAGTATGGCCAGCCTAAATTTAAGGGGAGGGAAATTAGATTCCACCTCTTGATGGGGGAGTGAAAAGGTCACGTTGCAGAACACATGGAATGGGAGATGTGATCATCATTGGAAAATATAATTTGTCACACTTTTTTTTTTGTTACATATCCCCCCCACCCCTTTCTGCTTGCTCTTGCTGTATTTCCATTCTTCTGTGTTTTTCTATGTCTGCTTCTTGTCTCCCCCGTCTTTTTATGGTGATGCGCCGAGTCGACCCTTTGCGGAGGCGGCTCGCTCCGTTCATGGGTGGCTCCATTCTGTTTTTCACAGGCAGCTCTGCTCCATGTTTTGCGGACTGCCCGGCTTCTGAGCTTCGCAGGCAGCAGCTCCATGTTTCACAGGTGACTTTGCCATGCCTGTGGCGGCTCCGCCCTGCCCGTGGCGGCTTGTCACACTTTCATAATTTGGTACTCAATTGTTTTGAACATAAATGAATTCTTATTTCCAGAAAATGATGCTCTCACTGGTAAGATCTACTTGGAAAAAGGATAACAGAAAGAAGATGTAATACATCTGGATAACAGCAGAGTGATGGAGTGCTTTGACATCAGGCTGATTTGGTCTTGAATCCTGATTTCACTCCCGTAAGACTTGTGTGACACTGGTCAAAACCAGCTACATAATTTGTGGGGCCCCATGGAAAATGAGCTCCTTTTCAAAAACTTAGTAAGGATTTCTAGGTGGTGGCAGCCAAGTGTGGGACCATTTCAAACATGGGGCCTTGTGTGACTGCACAGGTTGCATACCTACAAAGCAACTCTCGCCATGCTTCCTAACCCTTCTGAGCCTCAATAATATCTTTCAATTGGGAATAATGCCATTTCCCTTATAGGGCAGTTGTAAGGAAAACATGAAATGATGTTATGTGACAGTATGTGGCCCCATATTATGTGCTTAATAAATAATTATATAAAAAGGTAGTATTAGAAGTTGAATTAATAGTATAAATGGGAATTTATTTTGGGAAATTTATGTCAAGAGATTTTTTTTTTTTTGCATGGGGGAACCATCTTGCCAAGTAACCTTACTTTTGCCCTCAATTTTTTTTCCAAATTAATAGGCCTCTATTAATTTCCTGTTCAAAGAAATAAGAGCTTGGTTGCAGGCTGCATGTGTGTCATGAATTTATCCCTGGGTAGAAAATACATGAAATTTAGAAAATTGCTTAACTCACATGCTCATTCACCTTATAATGTTTGCAATCATAAAAAATGTTCATTTCAATATTTTCAAACTTGAGTAGAATTTCTTTTTCACAGAGTACTGGTAGAGAAGCAAAGTTCCAAGTTCTTGAAGTTAGATGTTTTAGTAACTTGAGCTATTGAAGAGAATATTTCATATCAAAAGCAGAAATTGTATATTTCTCTTTAATATTTAACAGCTGAAATGATGTAAGCTTAAATCTCCTCTTTAAACCCCTGAAACACCTTTGGAAAGAGACAGCAATAAAAATTTTAAGTATATTTAAGGATACTTAAAAAGTTATGAGTTAATGAAAGCAGGACCATTCATTTTCTGGGAAAAAAAAACAAAACCAAACACAAATAACCAAAAAACCCTTTGATATATTTTCCCTGCCTGGAAAACAGAGTTTTGAGAGGTCATAGTTACATAGTTTGAAGGTGAAGTGTCTGTTCTGTCTTCACTTACCTAGTGAGTTATCAAGACATAATGCTTCAGACAAACAACTGAAACTAATATTTTATTCAAATTTAGCTATTAGAGATTGAAGGGGAAAAATGCTATGGGATAACTGTATCTTCTTTCCTTTCATTGCAGAATTATTCCTTTCTCTCTCTCTTCCTCTGTTTGTATATGGGAGTGAGGTGGGCAATTTAGTGTTTCTAAAGTATCTCCATAGTAAGACTGTCAAATATTTTAATGGTGAGATCATCCCTAGTTCATAATGGTACTGCCAAAATCTGGTCAAGAATCTATATACTTCAATGAAGCTAATCTGAAAGACTTTGAAGTACCTTCCTATTCAGCTTATGGAGGACCAATCTTCCTAGCTAAATGCCTAACCCCAGAGGCAGTAACCCTGAAGACTCCGGGTAGATGAAGACTTGCTGCCTCCATGCAGGGTCAAGACCTGGATGAACAACCCGGAATCCTCTACAGGGGTGTAAGAAGATCTTAGCTGGGCCAGACCAAAGAGCATTCTATTGCTCTGATCTCCATTTTAAAAGATTTCCTGTGTCTGTCTGTGACACTTCAGACCCTAGCTCCCAATTATCCACTGATGCTGTCTGGAACCCCCAAGTAACTCTGCCATCTGTCTTCCTGGCTGGTGGCCCCTCATTCTGTTGACCAGCAGATTTGCCTCCCTCTCTGCATACCTTGGCGGTGTCATATCTGTGGGCGTCATACTAACATCTGCCTCACACACTCTATTGACTTGGCCTACTTCCACTGCAGTGACACCTGGTCATTTCCTCTTCTGACAAGTGAGAGCTTTTTTTATTCCTAAACATACTTGGCCTGGTGGATTCCTCAAGGAAATCTTTGAGAAAAGCTCTAAACTTCTTTCCTTGGATCTTCTATAAAGTTAAAAGGTTCAAAGCCACTGTGGTGAAGACAACCCTTCCAGCCTGAGAAGGTGTTGCCATCAACATGGGAAGGTTTACTTCTATGTGCACAAGCATATAGCTCTCTGCAAGGTGTTTGGCCTGTGGTTTGCAAATCTCTATGCTTTCTTGGGACCCACATTTCTTAAAGAGCACCTTGAGAGATGTCCACAACTCTAGTTGTATGTCCAATCTCTTCTTTATTTTGAGTATGAAGTATTCAGTTAATCTTTTCACACCATCTTTTCCTCTCTTCACTGGCTTTCATCTAACTGGAGTGAATGAAAGCATGTCAACCCTCGGATTCCCTCCAGTGAGGACAGTTGCCAGCTTCGGGCTCTGCTGCTTCATCCTGGAAGGTGACAGTGGGGCCACTCACGCCATCAGGCCCACAAATCAAATGTAGCGGATTCCTTGTGGTCAGCTACAATATTGTTTCCTCTGCCCTCCCTATGAGCAAGTAAGAGCCATAATTACTCCTGATGGCAGGTGGCAGGTCTACATCACATCTTGGCGTTAGCTTTTAGCTAATTTTTTTTAGGTGCCAGTGTGCTCAGTCAAATACCTGTCTGTCATCACAATCAGACAGGTCTTAATGTCTGTGCATTACAGAGGAGGACCTCGGCTTCTTTCCAGCACGTTTATTATGGTCCCAGCGTAGCATTTTATCACACATTCCTTACGCATAGCCTCCTCTCCACCACCACGGAAATCTTCCAAGTTGGCAGCTTTAGTGTCTACTGCCATTAATCTTCACTAGGTTGGGATCACGGGGCAAAGGATGATTTATTGCAATTACCTGTTATAGTGCAGAGCTCAGGTGAGCTGGGCTCAGATGCATTTACTGGGCTCGTGTCCATTCTTCCACAGCCAAGGAGTAAAATGTGTCTGCTTTGTTTCTATGTAGATCTGCAGTCATTTAGCCATTAAATGTTAGTTAATTAACAGGGAAGTAGAGAAATAGATTTAGATAGTATTAGGGTTATGTACAGACATGGCAAAGCCTGGCAGTTCAAAGCCAGACCCAACGCTGACATTGACAGTCAATTTAATTCCTTTGTTGTTTCTGCATTTTAAGAAACAGCCAAAGAAAATTCTAAATTGCACTTACCTGACACTTTCTGCACCATCTGTTCCAGGTGATTAAAACCAATCTGCATATAGTGTTGTGTTTCCTTTCCAATTTCTTGCTCCCTGGGATGGCAGGGGCAGTGCATGAAGTGGGGATAATGTGTACTTGGGTTCCGCTAGTAAGGGAGAAAGAAGGGGTGGAGGTGAGTAAAAGGGGAGAAGAAAGCTCACGTAAGCTCTTTGTGCAGCAATATATAGGTCCCTAAAAGTGGCCCATTGTTTTTCCATTACCAGCTCTGATGGCAGCGTCTTGTTTGCTCTAAGTTAAAAAGCACAAATATTCTTGTGTTTCTGGCCTGGTTGGAAAGAGACAATTTTCAGAATCAGCTAAATGGCATTAAAACGCTTTTTGCTATTGTGTAAGGGATCTGATTCACTTTCTTTTTTTTTTTTTTTTTAAAGATTTATTTATTTTATTACATATCTCCCCTTCCCTCCCGCTGTGGCGACGCACCGAGACTGGTCACTGCGCAGGTGTGGCTTTCCCCGCTTGTGAGCGGCTTCTGCTTCTATTCACGGCCGGCTTTCAGTTCACGGGTGGCTGGCTGCGCTCCATTCGCGGGCGACCTGCCCTGCCCGTGGCAGCTTTTGCCCTGTCCGTGGCAGCTTTTTGCCCTGCCCACGGCGGCTCTGGCCCGCCCATGGCAGCTTGTCATTCTCAAGGCGGTCTGCCCGCTAGGAGAGGTCCCCGGGAATTGAACCCGGGGCCTCCCATGTGGTATGCCGGTGCCCTATCCACTGGGCTATCGAGCCGGCCCCTGATTCACTTTCATATTGGATATAATCTCTAGGAGACATTCTTTGGTGGCTCATTATGGACAATAATGTGTCCTTTTGAATGAGGGTGGTTGAAACTAAACATTCCTTATAGGATATGTTCCGAGTTCCTATGATTTAAACACAAGACAAATCTGGGTTTGTGGCCTTCTAAGGAGACACTGGAGTTAGGGAGATAATGGACCTGCCATGACTTTTCTATGGGGTGGTTATAACCCTGGATTCTGTACCCATCCCTGCCCACTTCATCCTAAGCCCCTCCAACTTTGTTATGAGTCTTCACACGGGGCTTCTGAGAACGGTAACATTGCAGTTCTACAAAACTTCCACCCCAATGCACCTTTCTTTTCAGCTTTAATGCAGATACATTCCCCTTGCATCCTGCTGCTAATATGGGGTACCTGGGATCTCACAGAACAGTTAATGAAGCGGTTATGGGTGAGCAGTTTGTCAATAAATCCCAGACCTAGTGGATATTCCATTGGGCTGAGTTTTCACTGGCCCTGCTTCCCCATGTCAGAGTCCCAATGAGGACAGTTATAATTTAGGATATATTCAGGAGAGAAAGAGAGCAGCTTTGAAAAGGTCAGGGATGACTGCTTGCAAACTTGCATCACTGAACTTAAGAAAGTTTTCTGTAAAGACTTTTCTTTCACATGTTCCTAGGACATAATAGGGGAGAACAATTAATATCATCATGTATGGTAGACTTCTTCTAAAATGTCTCCCAAGGATCTCTGCCTCTTGGTATTTACTCCCTTGGATAATCCCCTTGTGTATGGGCTGCATCTAGTGACTTGCTTCTAACA
>PVKH010024478.1:0-13619 GCA_004027955.1 Chaetophractus vellerosus
TTTGATTCCTTTTTTTTTTTTTAAGATTTATTTTTTTTTATTACGTATCTCCCCCTTTCTGCTTGTTCTTGCTGTGTTCATTTTTGCGTTCTTCTGTGTCTGCCCGTCTCCTCCTGCTGCGGCGACCCACCAAGTCACCTCAACGTGTGGCCGCCTGCCTGCTTGGGCAGCTTGACCTGCTCGTGGGGACTTGCCCTGCCCATGGCGGCTTGCCCTGCCCGCGGCGGCTTGTCCTGCCTGCGGCAGTTTGCCTTCTCAAGGCGGTCTGCCCGCTCAAGGAGGCCCTGGGAACCGAACCCGGGGTCTCCTACGTGGTAAACCGGGGCCCCACCAATTGGGCTACAGCCGGCCCCTGCCTTTTGATTTCTTTCCACTTTTGGGCTGTTAGGAAAAATGCTTTTATGAACATTCATTTACATATTTTTGTGTGGACATATGTTTTCAATTATTTTGACTATATTCCTAGAAGTAGAATTGCTAGGTCATATGATAACTCTGTATTTAATTTTTTGGTGGAAGTTGCTAGCTTATTTTCATAATGGCTCCGTCATTTCACATTCCCACTAGCAATGTATGAGAGTTTTAATTTCTCTACATCCTCCCAACATTTGTTATTTCCCTTCTTTACGATTATTAGCCATCCTGGTGGAAGTAAAGCAGTATCTCAATGTAGTTTTTTTTTTAAAGATTTATTTTTTATTTATTACATATCCCCCCCTTTCTGCTTGTTCTTGCTGTGTTCATCTTTGCCTTCTTCTGTGTCTGCTTGTCTCCCCGCGCTGTGGTGACCCGCCGAGTCAGCTCACCGCGCGGTGGCCTGCCTGCTCGTTGTGGCTTACCCTGCTTGCAGGGGCTTGCCCTGCCCACGGCGGCTTGTCTTCTTAAGGCGGTCTGCCTGCTTGAGGAGGCCCAGGGAACCGAACCCAGGGCCTCCTATGTGGTAAACCGGTGCCCTACCAATTGGGCTACAGCCGGCCCCCTCAATATAGTTTTAACTATTTACATTTCCCTAACGACTAATGATGTTGAGCATCTTTTCATGTGCTTGTTGGCCATTTGTATTTCTTCTTTGGAGAAATATCTACCCAGATCCATTGCTCATGGTTTTAATTGGGTTATTTGTCTTTTTATAATTGTAAGAGTTCATTATATATTCTAGATACAAGTTCCTTATCAGATTAATGATTTGCAAAAACATTCTGTGAGTTTTTTTTCATTTTCTTGATGGTATCCTTTGAAACATAAAAGCTTTAAATTTTGATGAGGTCCAGTTCATCTATTTTTTTGTTGTTGTTGCTTACCTTTTTGGTGTCATATTTAAGAACCCTTGCTCAATCCAAACTCTTGAAGATTTACTACTTTGTTTTCTTTTAAGAGTTTTATAGTTTTAGCCCTTATATTTAGGTCTTTGATCCATTTTGATTTGACTTTTTATGTGGTGTGAGGCATAGGTACAACTTCATTCTTTTCCATGTGGCTATTTAGTTGTCATAGCACCATTTGTTGAAAAGACTGTTTTCCCCCCATTGAATTGTCATGTTACCCTTGTAGAAAATCAATTGTCCAAAAGTATGAGGGTTCTTAAGCCCCCATTCCCTCTCTTCTCAGCTTCCTTGACCCAATTCCTTCAGTCCCAACTAATCTGGTTTTTGCAGTATTTTTTCTTATTTTTCCTCAATACTTCCTTCTGAAGCCACCTCAGTTTCCACTTACTCTGCTCTAATTTACTTATTTTCTCTTTTTTCCTTTACTAGAGAAGTTGTGAGTTTATAGAACAAGCATGCATAAAATACAAGTTTCCCATATATCACCCCATCATTAACACATTGCATTGGTGTGGAACATTTGTTTCAATTAATAGTAGCCCATATTTATAATTGTACTATTAACTTATTCCATAATTTAACTTAGGGTTCACTGTTTGCGTAGTGTATTTCCATGGATTTTTAATTTATTTTTAAAAATGTTTTTAGGTACTGGTGCTGGGGATTGAACCTGGGACCTTGTGTGTGGGAAGCTGGTGCTCAATCACTGAGCTACATCAGCTCCCCTCCATGTATTTTTTAAAAAAGGTTTTATTCTCTTTCCATATAACAATGTATTATTTATCCTTTTAATCACATTCAGATATATATTTCAGTGGTGGTGTTTACATTCACAATGTTGTACTACCATCACCAAAACATTTCCATCATTCCAAATAGTAACCTTGTGCATTTTAAGCCTTAACTTCCCATTCCCTATGCTTACCCTGTGCCTGGTAACCCATATTCTAGATTCTGACTCTGTGAGTTTGCTTATTCAAATTATTTCATATAACTGAGACAATACAGTTTTTGCCCTTTTGTGTCTGGCTTAATTCACTCAACATCATGTCTTCATAATTCATCCATGTTGTTCCATATATCAGGACTTCATTCTTTTCATGGTAGAATAATATTCCACTAATTCTCTTTTGTGTTTTTATATTATGGATTATTTTTCTGAATGTCTCTTTATTTTATCCAGGATGGGATTTGGTTTCTATTTCTCATTTTCCTTATTATTTTATAGATTATTTTCAATAAAAGATGCCACGAAGGTCTTTCTTTGGTAATTTTAAAGCCAGAAGTGTCCTAATCATGTTGAAAAAAAAAAAACCTCCCTTGCAGAAGAATTCCAGATAATTAATTTAGATATTCCACCCTCAAGGTGGGGGATCATAAATCCTCACTCTTGAAGGCAGTCACTCTTGGAAGGCTGTGAGTGGTGACTTCCTTCAAGAGTACTATATGGAGGGGTGGCATGTAAAGAGTAACTTTACTATGAAGAAACCTGACAAACACACTTCCGCAGCCAGATGATCAAGGTTAGAATCAACAAGGAAAATCATGTTGATAATTCCTTGATATGATGTGATGGACATAGCAGTTTACTTCTATGGTTTTCCTCCAAAAAAGCTATGACCAAAGTCTTACCATGAGAAAAATACCAGACAAATTCTAATAGAGGGGCCTTCTGAAAAACCCTTGACCAGAACTCCTCAAAACATCAAGGTTATAAAAAACAGGGAAAGTTTGAGAAGCTTTCACAGCCAAGGGTAGGTGAAGGGGCCAAGAAGACTCAACATAATATGGTATCATGTATGGGATTCTGGAACAGAAAAAGACAGGTAAAATGAAGGAAATCTGTATAAACTATGGACTTCAGTTAATAATAATGTACTGGTTCATTAATTGTGGCAAATGTACCATACTAATATAAGATGTCAACAGTAGGGGAAACTAGGTACGTATATATATGGGAACCCTTTGTAAAATCTTCTCATTTTTTTGGTAAATCTAAAACTGTTCTAAAAATAAAGTCTATTTAACCAAAACAATTCAACAGGATTTTTGGGACAGTCCATTTGAGCTCATTCTATCAATCCAGAATGTATGGAGAAATTGTTCATTATTTTGGCAATATGAACTTGGCAAAAATTGCTCACAATCTGTATATACCACATAATGGTCTAGATTCTTATAAGGTTAGAGAACAAATTTTTAAAAATATAATTATAGTTTGGGTAATATTTAAAAATTTTTGCTTGGACTGTACATCTTTTCAGGCCAATAAATTCAGGTATTCATCTTTTTTTACATCATCATTTTTAGTACCAAAAGGTTTATGGATGGTCTATTTAAAGAGGACTATAGGAAAACATATGTGGCTCACGTGATTGGGCTCCTGTCTACCATTCGGGAGGTCCAGGGTTTGATTCCCGGAGCCTCCTAGTGAAAGGCAAGCTGGCCCACGGATGAACTGGTCTGAGTGGACAGCTGGCCCACGCAGGAGTGCTGGCCCACACGGAGAGCTGGCTTAGCAAAAAGAGACACAGAAGAGAGACAATAAGAGATGCAGCAGACCAGGGGGCTGAGGTGGTGCAAGAGATTGAGCACCTCTCTCCCACTCCGGAAGGTCCCAGGATCGGTTCCCGGTGCTGCCTAAAGAGAAGACAAGCAGACACAGAAGAACACACAGAGAGCAGACAGCAAGCGCAAAACAAGGGGCAGGGAGGAAATAAATAAATAAAATAAATCTTTAAAAAAAAATAAAGAGGACTATAATAGAATTAAAGTCCTGAGTATACTTAGAGTTAAAAAAATCATTTAGAAATCAGTTTAGAATGCTGTAAAACCCTCTGATAATTCTTAAAAACATTTAACTGCTATTATAGGTTTGAGGAAGTACTAGGTAATAGTGATTTCTTTTTTGTTGATGGAATTCTTGGCAAGCCAATTTTGACTCAGGTAATCATGTCTAATGCCTAAACTTTAGGATTTATCTGTGGATAACTCAGTACTGATGTTTTTCTTATAAAATACTTCATTGCCCCAATTTCTTTTTTTGTTGGTTGATGTTAAAACTATAAAATTATTTTGGATTAGTTTTACTTTGCAGCTTTGTAATTGTTTTTGGCAATACTAAACCTCTGCTCTTGGAGAATGTGAATCTTTGAAGATTGTTCTCTCATTCTATTTATAAGAATTTTACAATGGATTGGCATAGTCTTCTGACTTATCTATGACTCTTCATATTTAGCACCTTTCAAAGCTTTATATCTAAGCAAATACATTTTGTGCTGACTGACCAGGTATTGACATAATGAGTAAGAAGTTAAATTTCTAGAGAGCATTTTATGCTAATTTTACATTCAATTATGGAGGCATTAGCTATCATTAATTCTAGGTACTTAAATAATTGTCGCTGGTTTACTTTTAAAAGATCAAGCTAAGATGGAATAATAATAAAGAGGAAAATTGCTAAATATTTAATTTAATATAACACATTATTTGATGTCAGTAATATCAGACAAAGGCAACTAATATAGACATTTAGCTATTTTTTAAATTTTAGTGGATGTTTTTAACAGTTGTATTTCATGAAAAGATGATTTCTTTATGTGCTTAGGCCATATATATTTTTTAATTTGAGAAGCTATATACCATTGCGTGGCTTAATCATTTTAACATAGATCAATGGTGACTTAGATTAAAAAACAACAACAATACCCAATCCAATTTTATAAATGTGATGCTGGATACCACAGAACCAAGGGAAAAGTGAACTGGAAAAAGAAATATCCATGGCTTTCATAAAACTCTTTACAACTAAGGGAGTTTATTATCATGGGAAATAAGCTTAACTCAATAAGAAAACAGAAAAAAGAAGATGCAAACCTAATTCTGAGAGAACCAAAGAATCTTATGAAGATTAAGGTGGAGAGAGAACAGTCTTTGCAAATAAATTCTGAATTGTTTCTGTCAGTAATATTCTTTATTACAGTAATATAAAGAAGGGTAAAGTGTAGCCTTTTCTCTAACTGGATGCTAACTCAAGTGAAAAAGGAAAATAAAAATATTTTTCACTTTATATAATTGTCCACGAAGGCAACTCTGTATGATTAATCTTTTTATAGCCATCATAGATTTGAAGGAACCATTTTTAAACTGTCATTTGTGTTGATTATGAAATGTAAAGTAGGTAAAAAATGAAATCACCTGGATTTTATGGTGCTACTTATAAGTATTATTAATTTAAATACAATATTTTATGTTTATAACTCATTTAAAAATTTAAAGTGCATTGAAAACTTTGTTAAATACTGCAGGTTTTGTTGCTGGAAAAGATAAAGATGATTTTTAAAAAAAACTAAATTAATTTATTACCATGGTAACAAGTATTCGGGGCCTATGAATTTTCTTCTTGCAATTTCCCATTTTTATTATTTGTGGTTTCTTTTATTATACCAAAAGTAATAAAATATTTTTTATTAAACTATTTTATAATCTGTGAGATATACTTCATTATTCATTCCTTGAGGAATAAAAAAAATTACTGTACTCTCCAATTTATTCCTGTAGTCATGCCACTGTATTCATATGTCTGTTCTGAAACTGTTCAGGCCCTGATTGTTGTCATCATCCTCAGTGCATTTTACTTTGAGGTTCCATCCCTCAATATTGTGGTTAACCATGGTCAAGATGACTGGCACAGCGTTCTCTTAATATTTGCACACTTGGCTTGAAAGAATTGTATAATTTTAGTGAGCTGTTTATGTAAAATAATCTGGGGAATTCTGGAAAACAAATATAATTTCACCCTTAAAATAGTTAAAATAATGTGTCATTCATAGCAGAGAAATGCAAGTAGTGCCACTTAGATGCAAATCAGTTTTTATCCTCAACCCAAGTGTTTCTTTGGTTATCTGTAATGGATGTGTTGGCATCCCCATGGTCTTCAGATAGTGACTAAGGATCTAGCATGTGACCTGGCATGTAATAGATATTCCTTAAATGTTCCATTCCCCTTTAAGTTCACCAATATATGTAGTAAAATAAATGTCTATGAGATTATCATGAAAAGGTTTAAACCTTTCATTTGTTTTTAATAATCTTTAAAGCTTTTTTAAAAATACACAGTAGCATTTACTTAATGCAATTGAAAATAAATTTAACAAGTTTGGTTTACTGTGAGGGTTAGTATTCAGTGGTTTGGAGTTCCCTGAGCAGGAGGCAGTATTCACTTTTACACAGCACTTCCAATGTTCTTTCTGAGGCACAAAGAGCATTAATTTTGACTCTGATTAAAGTTTTTTTTTCCACCTCCATATTCTGTGCTGGATACATGGGAAAGTAAGAGAGCTACTTAGGAAACCAAAGCCAAAACCAAAAAACTTCAAACCAGAATGCTTTATTAAGATAATTAGATTAAGTACTATATTGTATAGGCATGTTGTGTAAAATATACTATGTTATAAAAGTCAAATGAGAACCAAAATATAAAATCTCTTTGAAAACTGTAGAATGTTAGTATTCTTCAGGAGGATTTATATCACCAATGGCCTCAATGAAAGTATATTCTTTCCCATAGAAGTGACACTTAGCAATATAAGTGTCTAAAAACAAGAGTTGACATCACAGGTCAGACTAATTCTTTAATTAGAACAAGGATCATAATAGTAAAGGAATTACAGATTGTTCTTAGTTATGAACTATAAATATATTTCTTTGGCTAAGTGGTATTATATTACGGTGTCTCTGTTTTTCAAATACTTGTCAAATACTTGGTGACTTTTGACTCTTTAAGGTTTCCTTTTGGTAGTAAAAAATGAGATCTTCAGTTTAAGGCTACAAAATATAATAACTAACCTCCCCTCCCCATAGGTAAGGAATAAATATAGTTAACCTTTAACAACACATATTATTATTGAACACCAGACAAAACTAAATATGCTTACCATTAAAGCTAATCATTACAGAATTAATCACTGTGATAATTTAGCATGACTTTTGGGATCATTCAATTCTTTAGAATCATTTTTTGAAGGTGGATTATTGCCATATTGGTTACTTGATTACTTGTCAAAGTGTCCATTAATGGGAATTATCAGGTGATGAAATATGGAAAAATAGTTATATAAACCAACCAACCAACCATTTTCTGTTTCTATAAGTTGTTGACCATTGTTTACGTTTTAGGGTGAACTTTGTGCAACTGTTTACAAAAGTGTTATATAACATACTACTGAGAAATCTCTAATGTGTGTACTTGTGTGATATATTCTCCCCTATTTTTATTTATTTATTTATTAGGGAAGTTGTAAACTTATAAAACAACCATGCATAATGTGCAGAATTCCCATACAACATTGCTCTACCAATACCTTAACAAATGTGGAACATTTTTTTACCGATTATGAAAGAACATTATCATACTTCTACTACCAACTATGGTCTATTTCATACATTTGGTATACCTACCCTATTTTTCTTAACGTTTTGTGGACTGACTTTTGTATAATGAAGATTTTCTGCTTGACTAATTCCTTCATGTTCAAGTCTATCCTCAGAGTTGCATGTATTCTATTTGAAGAGGGAAAAATGGACTGTTTTTTGTCTAGTCTTCCAGCAAATTCATTGTACACGATTTCAAAAATTGGGGAAACATTGGAATAAGCCCATGGACGCTGTAGTAGCAAATGTGGTATGGAGAACATCTGTGTATGATTGGTTAGTTCTGCTGAACACTTGTGCCTGGTATGTACTGAAAGGAGGCATCCTCCTTTGTAGTGCCTTTTCCGAAAACTGAAAAAAAACTGAAAATTTAATTTTCTTAAATGAGGTAAATTACGTAATGGGGCTTAATGTGATTTAGTGAGATATATGCCATTAAAAAAAGAGTAAAGATGAATACATAGTATACTAAAATAAAACCTTTTGGCAGTGGGAAAGTGCATGTCAGTGAGCTACTTTTTGACTGTTTTGTGTTACATAAAGAACTCAGGTGTTCACACTGTTAAGGAACAGAGATGGTATAGTCTAACATATTACAGGCAAAAGCTGAATGTAGTTAATTCACCTTTGGTATATGTGAATTTGTGTTGGATTTTGTAATTTTAACCTTAATTCTGTTATGATTTGTACCCATGTTTTCTTGATTGTATTAGGCTTGAATGCCAATGAGATGATTTGTAAATGTACCAGTTCTCTTAGGCAATATTTTGGCAAAAAATTTTTTGGAGCAGCACGTTGATGTTCCTCTAGCACCCTCTGCTGGATATAAGAATTAATTCACCAGGCTGGAAGATTTAAAAAAAATTTATTTTTTTTTCGGAGGGCTTTAAATTAGTTATGTTTTCAAACAAAGTCCACTCTTGGAAGGAGTTAATGATTTGAAGATTTTTTTTTTTTGCTGTCCTTACTGATTGGGCATTTTAGTAATAAAAAACAGCTTATAATTTTTTGTTTTCTCTTGGGTATTTCATTCAAAACAGGAAGGTGTGTAAATAAAGGTGTGATACCTGGTTTTTTATTTCAACCCCTTTGGTTTTGGTTTAGGTAGAGGAAACAGAACCTCTTCTTGACTTTTGTAGTGAAAACCAGATGATTAATAATGCTATAACAAATACAATGAAAAGAAGGTTGGATTTGTTTATGCTTTTATCATAAATCACTAAATCATCTGTATTTTCATTAACTATGACTGCCATTTTGATAGAAAAATTTACATATATGATTTTTGGAATCTGAAAAAATATTTTAACATTGAGAGACTGTTTTGTTTCATCTATCTGCCCTTTTATAACTTTTTACTTATTCTAATGCTTTATCCTCAGTGCCTATGGGCTTTTGCCTTGTGGCTAAGAAGACTTATTCTGACTTATCAACATTAAAAAAGGGCAGGAAATATTCTGCAGAGTGTAATTAAAAAACATTAAAAAATTAAAAAAATTTTTACTGGTAGAGGCCTATTCAGGGTAATGCTCATATTTTAGTTTTATAGGCTAAATATAAGAATTTCTCTGCTATGGTATGCACTTTACTCTTCACACTTTCAGCTCCAGGGGTTCCTTGTTAAAAAGATTCAAAGTCAGCATTTAGAAGAGACTTTTGTCCAAGGTTAGGAATCAGAAAAATGGATTTAGATGGTTGTCATTTCTTTGATGTTACCCTTGGTTCTTCCACTCAAGAATTCTTTTTTTTTTGTACTGAGATATAATTCACATAATATACAATTCACTATTTTAAAACATACAATGCAGCAGTTTTAGTATATTAACAAAGTTATGCAACCATCTCCAGTCTAATTCCAGAACATTTTTGTCACACCAGTAAGAAATCTCATACCCACTTAGCAGTCATTTCCTATTTCCTCTTACTCCCAACCCCTAATCTACTTTCTGTATCTGTTCTGTCATTTCATATAAATGAAATCAAACAATATATTGCCTAATGTACTTGCCTTCTTTTACTTAGCATAATGTTTTCAAGGTTCATTTATGTAGTTCCTTTATGTATGTATGTATCAATACTTTATTCCTTCTTATGGCTGAATTTTCTTGTTTTAAATAGTTGTTACTGAAAGCAGCCAAATCAAATTTTCTAGAACAAAAAGTATCTGGTGGGGTTTCATTAATATTTTGTACCTTGGTCCTGTACTTGCCAAGACTCTTTTCAATGAGGGCAAACCATTAATAAAAATAATACTGTTGTCTTCATTATTTTTTGATTCCTCAGCTAATTACATAGATTTCTATATACCTGACCTGTAATGCTGAATAAACTGAGATATGTGTTCTTTTTCAGATAAACTTGGGGCTGAAAATTAATGCCCAATTAAATACTAACCACTGGTGGTTATAGTTAATATTAATATAATAAATAAAGTTAAAAACTATAAGGAGTAATTTAGTTCCAGATTAATTCTAATCTCTAAGCTGTTTATCAGAACTAATATAGTAAAAGAGTAAAGAAAGCAATAACTTACAAATAATACATAAATTAATGGTATAAAGAACATTCAGAATAAAACAAAGCAAAAGCCAACTTAGTTTATCACATATATGGAGATCTAAGGACCCTACATTTACCAGCTTCTCCCAAAATGTGTTTTGTGTAACTCTAGTATCTTAAGCTGGTTTATTAATGAAGGGTTCGATGGTTAAGTAAGTTTGGTAAATGCAGCATACCTTGGTCTTCTCTTAGTCAAAGTGCATATTAACTTTTTGAGAAGTACTTTATTAAAGAAAATAGTTTGGCTTTAATCCTATATTCCTCACATTGTTATGATGGTAAAATTGCCTTTTCATATTATAGTTAGTAACATCTCATGGGACTAATATTCTGTGTGAAACAAGTTTTTATAAGGGTGGAAAAGAAGTGAATATGAAGGGAATATTTTACTTGATTTATCTTAATATTACAACAAAATAGGAATTGACTGAGTTAATCTCTCCCCTCCCTACTTACCTTTTCAGTTTAGGTATGAATGGATTAATTCCAAACCTCTAATAGCCTTTAATTGTTGTCAAAATGTAATATTGTTAATTGGCTAAATAATGATACCAACACCAAACTTCCCAGTTAGCCCTAATATCTTTATTTTTTTGATGTTTTAAAAAGTTCTTTGATATAAAAATTTCCAAATATACACAAAAGTAGAGAGAAGACTATAATGAACCCTCTTGTGCTTATTACGTACCTTCAATAATTGTTAATTTATTGCCAATCTTCTTTAGTGAATACTGCCTCCCCTCCCATTCCCCTTCCCCTCCCTCAGTTGGATAATTTTAAATCAAACCCAAACATCATATAATTTCATCCCTAAACACTTCAGTTTGTATTTTTAAAAGATTAAAAAAATACCAATCATTATCACACCTAATAATAAAAAATAATAATTATTATTCCTTAGTATTAGCAAATATCCAAATTTCCTCATTTCCATTTTTTTGGGAATGTCTTGAGTCTATAGACTAAACTATGAATATTTACTAGTTTTGTTTTTCAATGGAATGTGTGTTATTTCATAGTACTTTAGTTGGCCCTTTATAGTATAAAAAGTCAGATTTTATCTTCAAAAAATTGTACTTTTCCAATTTAAAATATTATTTCATTGTTTTGGGTTCAAATTATTATCTTTAGACCCAAAGGGTCATATTTAGGCTCATGCTTTATCTGCACTCTGGAAAAAAATTCTCTCTTCTAGTGTAATAACTCATTAAGAAATACTGTTGATAGGATTATAAAAGCTAAATAAAGCAAATACTTCAGTTTGAAAATATTTTGTGAATTTGTGAGTGTGTGTGAAGCACAGAATGATTAAGTGCCCAGTCAAAAAGTGTTGACTGTGAAGGCTATCAGTAGCAAGTGGTGTCAAAAAGAGGTCTCTAGAGAAGAAGGGATGCTTGTGTTTATACAGTGCTCTATAACAGACCATACAGGGCTATGCTTTGCCTAAAGAAAAGTATGATCCTTTAATTATTATTTGTAGATTTCTTGATTGATTTGTGAATTATCCAGTCTTTTCCATCTGTCTAAAAGAAGTGGTGGGAGAAAAGAAGAAAAATCAAATCGATCAAGTTGAGCATTAAAAAAAAAACCTTCGGCTTAGACTAAATAGTTGAATAAATATAAGGAATTGTAATTATTTGTTACTCAAATTTTGCCTTGGAAGGAAAATTCAAATTAGTAATGCCTTTCTCTATCACTATTACTAGTACGCCTATCTATATCTAATAGGACTCCATGCATGAATTTTCTTTGATACTGTTGTCTTGAGACATGTTTAGCTGACTTCTCTCAAAGCCCTACTTACCCTGCCCCTGGGAGGCTTTTGGTCACGACCAGTTGCTTCTTTGGAACTAGAAATCCAGTGCTACCCAGGGTTGCATTTTCTCAACAAAAATGGCAAAAAAAATTACAGCTTTTCTGCTTCTGGCCAAAATGGAATACCAGGGACTGGATTTACCCTCTTGCCTGAAAAATTAAACTTCATCAAAATGAAAAACTAATAGATATATTATCTATTAAAAGATAACAATATTATACTGTTAATAGAAAAGACAAGATGTAGAGTGGAAGAAAATATTTGCAAATCATGTATCTAAGAACATGTATCCAGATGATATAATGAACTCTCAAAACACAATAAAAAACCACTAAAAATTGGGAAAATATTTGAGTGGATCTTTATCAAAGAAGGTATACAAATGGCAAACAAGCAGATGAAAAGATATAAATATCACTAATCATTAGGGAAATACAAATTAAAACTAAAATGAGGTACCAATACATGCTTATTTTAATGTCTAAAATTAAGATAAATTGACTATACTAAGGGTTGTGGAATAATTGGAACTTTCATACATTGCTGTTAGGAATGTAAATTCACATAGCTCCTTTGGAAAACAGTTTGGCAGTATCTTAAAACATTCCACTCTTTGCTTTTTACCCCAGAGAAGTGAATGTAGGCACATACATAGACTTGTGCACAAATGCTCATAGCAGCTTTATTTGTAATTGCCCAAACTGGAAATAGCTCTGATGTCCATCAGTAGGTGAATGGATAAACCAGGTGTGATATAACTGTACAGTAGAACACTAACAAAAAAAGGGAATGAGTTATTGAGACATGCAACCACATGGATGCATCTAAGAATAATTATGCTGGGTGAAAGAAGCCAGACAAAAAACGAGTACACACTGTATGATTCAATTTATATACAATGTCAGAAAATACAAACTAGTTCTATAGTGACAAAAAGCAGATTGGAGGTTACTTGGGGATGGGGGTGAAGTAGTGAGGGGCTGGAGGAAGGAATTATCAAGGGACATGAGGAAACTTTTTAGGGTGATGGAAATGTTCCCTATCCTGATTGTGGCATTGGTTTTATGGATGTACATGTGTATCATTTTATATGCTTTAAATATATGTAGTTTATTACATGTAAATTATACTTCAAAAAAGATTTAAAAAAGCAAGCAAGCAAGCACACTCTGAGTATCTTATCTTGAACATGATTTCTATGCTCCATTCCTGCAAAGTAGAAAAATTGTGGCTGTGGTAACCTAAAGTGTTAATTATTATAATTCTGGAATGTAATGATCCTTGTCTACTTTACCATTGCTTATGAGTTTAAACTTGTAATTTGTTTTTCAGGCAACTACTCTGAGAGTGAGGAAATTAGAAGAAAATATTGAAGCAGAACGAGCGGCACACTTAGAATCGAAATTTAACTCTGAAATTATCCAGGTAAAATGTAAACAAAATATTTTTGCATGGGTTTTCTTAAGTTATGTTACAACATCTGGGAA
>PVKH010024479.1:0-13620 GCA_004027955.1 Chaetophractus vellerosus
ATGCAAAACCCCCTTATGTTACTAAGGACAGGGCCATAGAGGCATCATGACCTTGTGAAAAGCCCTATTTTATTTTAACTCACTACAATCAACCCTGTGATGCCTCAGATCAGGAATGTTAGGATTGATAATGTTGGCTATTTGTGTTGTACAAGATGTTAAAAGGTAAAGGGTGTTTGTGTGTTGGCTGGAAGTTCTGGCCAACAGGAGTCATGGTGGATTTGTAGAAGAATACAAAGGATGGACAAGTTCTCGGTGGACGGTGAGGAAAACATTGTGTGATGTTAACCCCCTGTGTGTGGTGTGGTTTTGTAAGAATTTTCTGGTCTCCCAGAGGGTTTGTGTGCATTTCAGGGTGAGGTTACAATTGCAGGGTTTGTCACTTACAGTTTGGCAATATGACTGTAGCTGCTGTTTTTTTGTTTGCTTGAAGGCAGACGGCAATTTTAGGGAAGTGGAACACAGGGGGATCATATTGGAGAAGACATCTCCGAAGCTGTTGTTGGATACCTGGGTTGGGGTAGGAATTGGGGTAGCAGGGCACAAGTGAGAGTTGTCTGGTAAAAGCAAGTTCTGAGGGAGTATAGTCTCAGTTGGTGGTGGTCCCATGGTGAGAGGCTTTGTCATCTCCACGAATGAGTTCTTGGGCTGGGGCAATGTCATCTGAGGTGGCAGGCCCACTGGGGACTGGGCTTCCCAGGTGGCTATCCACCAGAGAAAGGTAAGGGCCAGAGGGTGTGGGCTAGTAGTATACTCTTGGGTTGTGAGAGCCAGGATTTGTTTGCAAAAGATCCTGCAGCTGCTGTACTCACAAATTTCTTTTAGGGTACTGGGGCAATCAGGAATACATTGGTTGAACCTCTGGGATGCCTTTCAGTAGGTAACTTGGGATCATTCTGTTCAGAAAAGGCAAATTTTTCAGTGCCTTTATACGCTGCATTGATGGAGGCTTGATGTATTAGGAGAAGAACAATCTAGGGTTGCTCTTGCCAACACCAGAGGTAGCTCAGTGAAGCATAGGGTTTGTTAACAGTGTAGCCCGAGTGGGGGTAGGCGTGTAGTCAGTCTATGGCCACTTCACCAGATAGTATTTGAGTTGCTGTGGGTCTGTGGCTTAGGCATCAATGCCACTGTATCTTTTTTTTTTTTTTTTTTTTTTTTAAATAAAGGCTCCTTAAGGCTGGGATTTCTCCATGCACAGTGGCATGCTGCTGCCCTGAGATCATATATTATAGCTTGCAGCAGGTCCGGCTGGTCCAATTTTGGGGACAATGTTGGGCCCCTTGTATTGGTTGCTGCAGGCTTTTCCTATTATGGCCTGGCCCACTGGGTCAGCCAGCAACCCGATAACCTGGACCAGGCTTTAGAAGAATATGTCATAGCCAGGGTGGGCATTTGCATTTTACCAGCTTTGGTGATTTGCCTCTGCAGTTTGAGGTAGCTGAACCACTACCAAGGGAGAGGTGTTGGATCTTAAATACCGCTGTAGCTCCCAGTCCAGCGCTGCCTAGCTGAGAATGGATATGGAGGGGGCCCCACTTGAGCATGAGTTCCAACTCTTCGAGTTTCGCTTTCGCCTGGTGTAGTCATGTCCATATATGGCCAGCCTCCACTGGGTGGAGTTATTTTCACCTCATACTGTAATCCACACAGGACATCTGCTCCGGCTTGCAGCTGTTAATTTCTACCTCCTGTAAAGAACTGGGAGAACTCGGGTTTAGTGTCCCTTGTTATATCCTGTTTACACTGGTAAGATATCTGGAGCTGGGAATTTTCCCTCAGGTGGATATGTCTAAATACGAAACCCTCCAGTGGCCCTGCTGGGCTGTCATTTACCAGGGAATCCCATTTCACTATTCGCCCCTAATTGAGTTGGCGAATCGAGAAGTTATAGTGAAAGGAGAAGTGCTATTTATTGCTTTGATGAGGAGATGGCCATCTTGTCCCTAAAGTGGGCTGGGTTTCCTATGAGGACTAATAGAGGCATTTCAGGAGAATTTTTTTTTAGAAGGTAATTTATGTAGGGCATGTGGAACCCCGCTGGCCTAGAATTGAGGAGTATTAAGGTTTGAGGCAAAAGTTTAACTCACTTTGGCATTTATTTACCATTTAGTAACTATTAAGTAATAGTTCTTTGAGGAGGCAGCTGTGTTGCTTGACAAATCCTGCCACCTGGGGGCAGTAGGGCAAGCGAAAATTTTAAATGATTTCTTGTTTGAGCCCCACTATTACATATATAAGAAGTGAAAGTAGGTTCCCAGATCTGAGTTGAAAATATGAGGAGACCCAAAAGGAACCAGTGTACAATTGATGAGGACAGGAATTGTGGCTTCCCTGGCTGCATGTCACATGGGGAAGGCCAACATGAGGCTGGTATAAGAGTCAATCCCAGTCAAGGCATACCTGGCAGCTACAGCAGTAATGGGAAGTGGTCCTATGTAATTAATATGGCAGTGGGAGAAGGGTTCATCCTCTCTGTGCCTTGGTGGTAATAACCACTATAGATGGGCGTGCCTTTTTCTATGCCACAAATATCCAGGTCAATAGGGGAGGGGCTGGGAGTCTTTAGTGATACTGGCCAATTGCCTCATTTCCTGGGATAAGACTAGCAACTTGGACCGCATATTAAAGACTTTCAGTAACCAATCTGCTCCTTTACCCTCATCTTTTTGTGAAAAGTCTTTGAGAATGGTTTGAACCTCCAGCCTTGTAAAATTATATGTTTTGGGTTTGAAGTCCTCCTTGTCTCTGTGATCTTAACATGAGGCATTGTAACCGGAAGCAATCATGAAGTGCCTTCCAGTGCACCCTGTATGTCGGCGCTGCCTCTTGTTCTAGGGTGTCCTAATTGACCTCAGAGGAGTCTGGATCTGCATGCACCAGAACTGTGCTGGCTGGGCCATTTGTAGGGGGGTCTTCAGCCTCCTGGATCTGAGCAGGAATGCCTTTGCATGTTGGTTTGAGGCTGCACTTAGTAGAGCCCAAGCAAGTTGTGAGGGCATTTTACATTTTAAAGCAATTGACTGACCTCCTCCAGGGGTTTGTGGAGGCTGCTGCTGTCCATTCCGGGGCATTAATTCTGGTGCCACCAGTCACCAAGGATGGTATCTACAATAACCCATAGGGTCGAGGGATGAAGAAGCAAGAGGTGCAGCAAAGGGAGGGGTGGCTGACCCAGGCAGTATCACCCTTATGGAGGTGACATAACATTTCCTCTGGAGGGGATACCCCATCATTGGTAAAGGCTTGGGAGGGGGAATGGTGTTAAAGGCAAGTGTATCCCAAACTCCTGAGACCCAGTGCCAGCCTCAGACACAGAGGGCGGTGTGTACTTCTGCACACTCCCAGCCCTTTTCTCACACTAAGAACATGACCCGACACCTATCCTGGTGCCATTTTGCTAATGGGGATGGGGTGGGCATGGGAAGGTAGTCCTCTTCTTACCCCACTAGTGGTGATGAATACCACCCACTGCAGGGGTCCTTGCCGAGTAAACAGCCAAACAGTCTAGGCTTAGGAACTCTGGAGGGGGGCGATAAGACTTAGGGTCCTCCTCTTGTCAGCCAGGAACTCTGCTAGTTAAGACTGTAGAGTCCTGCAGAATTCTCAGAATGTTACTTGCATGACACAATTTTGGGTGGAGAGTTGTGGCAACACTCAAAATAGGCAACATAAAGCAGCGAGTGTGATCACCAGCATGACAGAGAGCCCACCCAAATAGTTTCACCTAGTCGAGAAAGCTGGCTTGTTAATCAAAAGCAGTATGAGATATGTCTGGAATCTCCCAACCGCCATGACTTAAGCATATGTTGCCTACCGTGTCAACTGAGTTCTAAGCATCTTTATATGGCTAGTCAGGTGTGGCAAGGACAAGTGACACCAGAGATGTAGGAAAGAAAAGTTAATTAGTACTTACAAGTCCTAGCACAGAGAGGAGTGGCATGCCTCACAGGGTCACACGGGGAACACGTTAGGAGTGTAGGCTCATCCAAGCAAGCGGGGAGTAAAAAATACAGTGGACCTGGGGACTATGCCTTTATAGTGTTATATGGATGAAGCTGTAGCAGTTGGTCAAGCAAGAGTGGGGATCAGGGAGGTTATATTTTACTTTTATGAGGTGGCGAGCCCAGGCAGGAAATAGGAGAAGGAGAAGCTGTTTATCTTGTATAGCAGATTCAGGGATCATCACCGAGGGTACTAATGACGGGGCCTAAGATCCTGAGTCATTATGACAATGCAGAAGCCCCTTACATTACTATTGACTCTGGAGATGCTGAGGCAACAGGAAAGTGTGAAAAGCCCTATTTTATTTCAACTCTAAAAATACCAGTGACTATACCATGTCACTGGTATTTTTCTGAAGAATATTAAGGAAAAGTCATCAAAATGTTTTCCTTAAAGTTGTCCACAATCTTCTTTAGTGTTTTATTTTATAGTTAATAAATTTGAAATCATTGACATTCTTTTCTGAAGACTATAATATATATTAACATTTAGATAATTCACAAAACAAAGTCACCACTTCAAAGTGTACACTACAGTCATTTTTAGTATATTCACTATATTGTGCAACTATCACCACTAATTCCAGAACATTTTCATCACCCCATAAAGAAACCCCACCCCTATTAGTAATTAGTCCCAATTCCTCCTTCCCCCATGTTGCAAACACTAATCTACTTTCTTTCTTTTTTTTTTTTTAAAGATTTATTTATTTTATTACATATCTCCCCTTCCCCCCGCTGCGGCGATGCGCCGAGAGTGGTCACTGCGCAGGCGCGGATTTCCCCACTTGTGGGCGGTCTCTGCATCCATTCACGGCCGGCGCTTGATTCAGTTCGCGGGTGGCTGGCTGCGCTCCATCCGTGGGCGACCTGCCCTGCCCATGGCGGCTCTTGTCCTGTCCGTGGCAGCTTCCTGCCCTGCCCACGGCGGTTCCGGCCCGCCCACGGCAGCTTGCCATTCTCAAGGCGGTCTGCCCGCTAGGAGAGGTCCCCGGGAATCGAACCCGGGGCCTCCCATGTGGTATGCCGGCACCCTATCCACTGGGCTATCGAGCCGGCCCCTAATCTACTTTCTAGATCCATGGATTTACCTCTTTTGGACATTTCATATAAATGGAATCATACTGTATGTGACCTTTTGTGCCTGGCTTCTTTCATTTAACATAATGTTTTCAATATGTGATATAACATAAGAACACTTAAGTCCTTCTTATGGCTAATAAGATTCCATTGTATGGATATACCATATTTGTTTATCCATTCCTCTGTTGATGGGACAATTGACTTCTTTCCGCTTTCTGTCTATTGCAAATAATGCTGCTATGAGCACTCCTGAAAGTATTTGTGTGAACATATGTTTTCAATTCTCTCTGTTATATACTGTAATAGTCAGGGTTCTCTAGGGAAACAGAACTGACAGGAGAGAAGTAGTATGAGATAACAGTATGTAAATAGTATGAGATTTTATAAAATTGTCTTACACAACTGTGGGGATGCACAAGTCCAAATTCTGTAGGGCAGGCTACAAACTAGGGGCTCCAATGAAGGTCCTTGATGAGTTTCCCAGGAGAAGCTGGCTGTCTGAAGTAGAGATGGGAATTCTCTCTCTGAATGCTGAAATCACTTCACCTTTTAAGGCCTTCAGCTGATTGGATGAGATATCACCCATTGCTGATGGCAATCCCCTTAGTTGAATGTAGATATACCAGTCACCTCTGCAATCAACTCACTGATGATTAAAGTCCATGAAATGCTCTTGTATCACATTTAGCCCATTGCTTGCTTGACCAAACAACTAGACACCATTACCTGGCTGAGTTGACACATTAGCTTAACCATCACAGTCTACCCCTTGTCAACTTGGCAGCCATACACAATACCGTAAGCCATACTTAGTCTCAAAATAAAAACAATTATATATATATTTTCTGCCTAACAATATTCAACTGTCCTGCATACAACTGGAAATGCACTAAATCCCTCCAGAATAGGGTGCAAGTTCTTGGGTAACATTCACTCTTCAACTTGACATCCATAAATACTATGACATGAAACTAATACAACTTATGTTATATGATAAGGAGAAAGGTTAGGGAAGAAAACAAAGATATTAATTTTATTCATATACAAATACACTCATAACAACAAAGAAGAAATATTCATGACTATTACAGTCTTTGTTTCTGTAACTGGTCACGTGGTCAAAGTTCATTCCTGAAGATTCTGGGCCATTGTTAGTCCTGCCTGGATTGGGGTTGTTGCAACTTTCCATTGACTTTAATCACAGGGCATGGTAGTACTAAGAGACACCCTAGAATATCTTCTGTATTCCAAGCAAACTCTTCTTTACCTCCATTGTGTAGGTGCAGTCCCATTTCTCCTTGATAGTCAGGATCAATCACCCTAGCCAGCACAGTAATTCCCTTCTTTGCCAGTTGATTCAGAAGTACAAGGAGCCCAAAGTGGCCAGGTGGCAGCGTTAACTTCCAGTTCAGTGGAATCATTGATGTGTTCCCTGGTGGCAGCACTCCTCCGTTTGGAATTAAGGCCTGTAGACCAGCAAAGCTTAAAATTGCAGGCACAAGAAGCAAAAATTTTCCTAGTGGATCACTGTGAGTGGTGCCCTCCCATTTCCATCCCTTGATTCCTGGGCCCATGAATACTGGCTATGGGAGAAACAGGACCATGGCATGGATGCGGATTTAGAACATGCACAGCCTCCTGAAGAACATTGCCCCTGCCCTGCAAGGTATTGCCACATAGTTGGCACCAAAACTGAGTCTTAAAAAGGCCATTCTAGAATTCTATCAGTCTAGCTGCTTTAGAATGAGGGAGAACATGGTAAGACAAGTGAATTCCATGAGCATGTGCCCTTTCCCACACATAATTTGCTGTGAAGTGGATTCCTTGATCAGGAGCAATGCTGTGTGGAATACCATGGTGATGGATAAGACATTTGATAAGTCCATGGAGAGTAGTTCTGGAAGAAGCATTGCATGCAGGGAAGGCAAATCCATATCCAGAATATGTGTCTATTCCAGTTAGAACAAATTTCTGCCCCTTCCATGATGGCGGTGGTCCAATGTAATCAACCTGCTACCAGGTAGCAGGGCTGATCACCTCAGGAAATGTTGCCATATTGGGGGCTGAGTGTGGGTCTCTGCTTTTGGCAGATTGGGCACTCAGCAGGGGCTATAGCCAAGCCAGCCTTGGTGAGGGGAAGTCCATGTTGCTAAACCCATGCATAACCTCCATTCCTACCATTATGGCCACTTTGTTCATGAGCCCATTGGGTAATGACAGGAGTGGCTGGGGAAAGAGGCTGAGTGCTAGCCACAGAACAGGTCATCTTATCCACTTAATTATTTAAAACTTCCTCTGCTGAAGTCACCCTCTGGTGGGCATTCATGTGGGACACAAATATTTTCATGTTTTTTGCCTACTCAGAAAAGCCTATCCACAAACCTCTTCCCTAGACCTGTTTGTCACCAATTTTTCAATCATGTTCCTTCCAGATCCCTGACCATTCAGCCAGACCACTGGTAACAACCCATGAATCAGTGTACAAATGCACTGCCAGCAATTTTTTCCAAGCAAAATGAATAACCAGGTGCATTGCTCAAAGTTCTACCCCCTGGGAGGATTTCCATTCACCACTGTCCTTCAAGAACATCCCAGAAAGGGGCTGCAGTCCTGCAGCTGTCCACTTTCGGGTGGTACCTGCATATCGTGCAGAACCATCTAAAAATCAGCCCAAGTTTTCTGTTCCTCAGTCAACTGATTGTAAGGAACCCCCCAAGAGGCCATAGCTGTGGGCTGGGAAAGAGAAGGTAATGTGGCAGAAGAGGTGACCATGGGCATTTGGGCCACTTCCTCATGTAACTTGCGACTTCAGGACCCACTTGAGTCCTATCTTGTATATACCACTTCCACTTTATTATGGAGTGTTGCTGTGCACACCCAACTTCATGGTTTGGTGGGTCAGACAACACCTAGCTCATGATAGGCAATTCAGGTCTCATGGTAACTTGGTGGCCCATGGTTAAGCGTTCAGTCTCTACTAAGGCCCAGTAGCAAGCCAAAAACAGTTTCTCAAAAGGAGAATAGTATCTTTAAAGGATGCAGGGCTTTGCTCCAAAATCCTAAGGGTCTGCATTGTGATTCTCCTATAGGGGCCTGCCAAAGGCTCCAGATGGCATCTCTATTTGTGACTGACACTTCCAGCACCATTGGATCTGTTGGATAATATGGGCCAAGTGGCAGTGTAACTTATACAGCAGCCTGGACCTGTTGCAGAGCCTCTTCTTCTTCTGGTCCCCACTCAAAACTAGTAGCTTTTCTGGCCACTCGGTAAATGGGCCAGATCAGCACACCCAAATGGGGAATATGTTGTCTCCAAAATGCGAAGAGACCAACTAAGAGTTGTGCCTCTTTTTTGGTCATAGGAGGGACCAGATGCAACAGTTATCCTTCACTTTAGAAAGGATATCTCAATATGTTCCATACCACTGGACACCTAAAAATTTCAATGAGCTGGAAGACCCCTGTATTTTTGTTGAGTTTATCTCCTATCCTCTCTCACACAAATGCCTACCAATAAATCTAGAGTAATTGCTACTTCTTGCTCACTAGGTCCAATCAGCATGAAATGCCTGCTTGTTTCTTTTTCCCCACTGCACAGTTACCATAGTAAAAGGCCATAAGTGTCTTTGGTGAAAGCTGGGAGGAAGATTAATAATATAAATTTTTAGCAGAATAACAGGATCCTTCCTCAAGGCTGTCCCCTCTTTCAAGGGGCTCTATATCTGTAAACTGTCTCAAGTCTGGAAATTGATTAAGGGGCCATGAGTCTCTGTTTCTATAATTCAAGTTATGGTTCTGTTCACTAGACCTAGAAATCTGCTTATACACATCAAGTAGGAATTTAGTAGACTGCCCATCTATTTTACTTCTAAGTACCCAATGATCTATTAGCCAATGCCATAGGTCTATGTACTCAGACTCCTGATTTATACTTTAAGTCTGCCTTTCATTGTGGTAGTCATGCCCACTTTGTCTTTGGCAATTAAGTGTTGCTACTTGGCTTCTGCCAGGCTGGGATCCAATCACCCACATAGTATTTAAGGATTCTAGTTCAATGACAGCAGTTCCCACTGCTGTAGGTCAGAAGAGCAACCACAGAGCTCTTAAGGGAAGATGGAGTTAGTCTCACAAATTTATTCCTCACAGTCCTGGTAAAAGGTGTGTCCTCTGAACATTCCTGTGGTGGGTGGGCATCTCTTAAATGGTGAATCCATTCTAGCATTCCAATTGCTCTAAGCCTTTGGATTCTCTCATCTACAATATACCAGGGTAAATCAGGTATCTCGACCTCAGGCATTGTAGGCCATCTTTTGGTCCATGTTTCAGCCAGCCACCCTAACAAACTGTTAGAGCCCTTTTTAACCCGTTGAGCTAAAACATTGAATCCAGAATCTCTGCTTAGTGGGCCCATATCAATAAATTCAGCCTGATCCAACTTTATATTCCTTCTACTATTATCCCATACCCTTAATATCTATTACCACACATATTCCCCTAATTTATTTCTATATAAATTGGAAAACTCATGTAGTTCTTTTAGAGTATAGCATACCTCCTCATGGGTCACACTTTCTACTTCACCTTTGAGGGTTTGTTGTGATTTTAGTCTAGTTATAGGTCTGGAAGAGAAGAAGGGTGGTGGGGGTGGGGAAGGAGAAGAATTAGAAGTGTTTTGCCAGCTAATTACCTCAGGGCATTCCCTTGCAGTTTCATATGGTGAGACAGGATTAATCTCTTCAGGTAGGGGTTAGCTGGCAGACTCCTCAGGGCTGGGTGGAGATTGGTTGACGGTTTCTTCAGGGCAGGGAGGAGGTCGAGATTCCTTGGGATGGGCTGGAGATTGGGTGTTGCAAGCTTGACTTTGGGTGGTCTTCTCAAGGCAGACCCTGAGGTTTATCTGGCAAAGTCTCAGCAAAGTTAGGGTTTCAGTATCCCCACAAATATCATCATCAACCCATATGTCTCCATCCCAATCCTCAGGGTTCCACTCCTTTCAATCAGTGACCTCACTTTAAAACAGATACCCTGCAAGGCTGAGATTTTAGTTTCTCTTGTAACTCTGCTACTTGTACTATGAGACTATGAGTCTAGTTTTCAGAGATCTAAAGTCTGTGGCTGCATGAAACAAGACTTTCTTTCAAAGCATGCATAGAAACTTTCACATCATTCATGTAGTACTTAAGTTACACATTTGAAGCCTTCAGCTCATCCCTTTTTTTTTAAACAAATAAATTTTATTGATACATATTAATAAAGCATAAACCTATCCAAGGTGTAAAATCACCAGTGCATTCATCACTTCGATCATTTTTAGAGCATTTTCATTATTCCAATAATAATAATAATAAACAAAAAAACAGAGAAACAAAAAAACTTTATCTTCTCTCAGTCTCTCTATGCTTCCCCTACTGTACCTGGCTGCTATTCTGTTTCCATCTCTCTAATTTATTTGTCTTTATATTTTGTAAAAACAGTCTTATATATGCAATATCAATGATATTCATATTTACCTGAGGTTTCACTATATTATACAGTCTCATGCTACATTTTTTAGCTTTCTTTCTAGTAATATACATGTCTTTAGTCTTTTCCTTTCAACCACTGTCATACCCCTGTAATAGCTCTGCTAGCTACAAACACTATGGTGTGCTTTCACCATTTCTATTAATTTCCAAAGATTTATAAACAACCTTTTTACCAATCCTGTACAGATTAACCCACAGCTTTCCATTCTCTACCCTCATTCTATTCTCTGGTGACTAATATTCTAGCTATTAACTCCATAAGTTTACACGATATATTTAGATTTTTTTTTTTTTTTTTTTTTAGGTTCCTGGGGCCAGGGATTGAACTCAGGACCTTCTATGTGGGAAGCTGGCACTCAACCACTGAGCCACATTGGCTTCCCTTACACAGTATATTTAGTTCACAATAGTGCAATCATACAATGTTTGCCCTTTTGTGTCTGGCTTGCTTCACGCAACCTAACGTCTTCCAGGTTCATCCATGTTGTCATATGCTTCACGACTTCATTTCTTCTTCTTAATATTCCATTGTGTGCATACACCACAATTTGTTTATTCTCCTGTTGATGGGCACTTCGGTTGTTTCCATATTTTTGGCAATCATGAATAACACCACTATGAACATCAGTGTGTGGATGTCTGTTCATGTCACTGCTCTCAGTTCTTCTGGGAATATACCTAGTAATGATATTGCTGGATCATGTGGCAAGTCAATATTCAACTTCCTTAGGAACTGCCAAATGGTCCTCCACAGTGGCTGTACCATTCCGCATTCCCACCAACAGTAAATTTGCATTCTTATATCTCCACATCCTTTCCAACATTTGTAGTTTTCCAGCTTTTTAATAGTGGCCATTCTAAGAGGTGTGAAATGATATCTCATAGTTTTGATTTTCATTTCTCTAATCACTAGTGATGTTCAACATTTTTTCATGTGTTTCTTTGCCATTTGCATTTCTTCTTTGGACAATTGTCTTTTCAAGTCTTTTGCCCATTTTTTAATCGGGTAATTTGTCTTTTATTATAGAGTTGTAATATCTCTTTATATATCATGGATATTAAACCCTTATTGGATATGTGATTTTCAATTATTTTCTTCCATTGAGTCAGCTGCCTTTTCATCCTTTTGGCAAAGTTCTTTGAGGAACAAAAGTGTTTAATTTTGAGGCGGTCCCATTGATCTATTTTTTCTTTGGTTGCTCATGCTTTGGGTGTAAGGTTTAAGAAGATACTGCCTACCACAAGGTCTTAAAGATGTTTCCCTACATTTTCTTCTAGGAATTTTATGGTTGTTGCTTTTATATTTAGGTCCTTAGTCCATTTTGAGTTAATTTTATATAAGGTGTGAGATAGGGGTTCTCTTTCTTTCTTTTGGATATGGATATCCAGTTCTCCCAATACCATTTGTTGAATAGATTGTTCTGCCCAGCTGTGTAGGTTTGACAGCTTTGTCCAAAAATCACTTGACCATAGATGTGAGGGTCTGTTTCTGAACCATCAGTTCTGTTCCATTGATTTATGTGTCTATATTTATGCCAGTACCATGCTGTTTTTACCATTGTAGCTAGGTAATATGATTTAAAGTCCGGAAGTGAGAGTCTTCCAACTTTGCTCTTCCTTTTTAAGATGTTCCTGGCTATTCAGGACCTCTTACCCTTCCAAAAAATCTTGATAATTGTGTTTTCTATTTCTTGAAAAAATGCTGGTGGAATTTTTTTATTGGGATTGCATTGAATCTGTATATCAATTTGGATAGAATTGACATCTTAACACTATTTAGCCTTCCAATACATGAACATGGAATGTCCTTCCATTTATTTAGGTCTTTTTAATTTATTTTAGGATTGAATTGTAGTTTTCTGAATATAAGTGCTTTATATCCTTGGTTAAGTTTATTCCTAAATATTTGATTTTTTTTGTTGCTATCATAAGTGGAATTTTCCCCCAACTCTCCTTCTCAAATTGTGCATTACTAGAGTATAGAAACACTGCTGATTTTTGTATATTAACATTGTATCCTGCCACTTTGCTGAAATCATTTATTAGCTCTAGAAGCTTTTTTGTAGATTTTTCAGAACTTTCTAGGTATAAGATCATATCATGTGTGAATAGCAAAAGTTTTACTACTTCCTTTCTGATTTGGATGCCTTTTATTTCTTTTTCTAGCCTGATTGCTCTAGCTAGAACCTCTAGCACTATATTGAACAACAATTGTGACAGTGGGCATCCTTGTCTTGTTCCTGATCTCAATGGGAAAGTTTTCAGTCTTTCATCACTGAATGCAAAGAGTGGGTTTTTCACATATGGCCTTTATCATGCTGAGAAAGTTTCCTTCAATTCTTATCTTTTGTAGTATTTTTATCAAGAAAGGATGTTGTATTTAATCAAATGCCTTTTATGCATCAATCGATAGGATCATGTGATTTTTCTTCTTTGATTTATTAATGTGGTATATTAATATTGATTTTCTTGTATTGACCCATCCTTGCATGCCTGGTTTAAAACCTACTTGATCATGATGAATAATTCTTTTAATGTGTTGTTGCATTCAATTAGCAAGTATTTTGTTGAGGATTTTTGCATCTGTATTTGTGGCAGTTTGATATTATTTATGAATCCCCCAAAAAAGAGAAAAATTATGTTTGTAAACTGGTATGTTCCTCTGGGTATGATACCCTTTGAATGCATTAGATTCAGCTGACACTTCTTGATTAAACTACTTGTTAAGATTAGGGCTTTAGTTTGACCACATGAGTAATGTGTGACTCGGGGTTGAGTCCCCGCCCCCTTGGATGGCTGATCTAAATGGGCACTCACTCAAGAAGACACACAGGAAGAGAGAGAGCACCATAGACACAGAAAACAACACAGGAAGATAGAGAGCAGAGAAGAGAAATTTGATACTGTGGCCTGGGAAGAGATGTGAGCCATTTGCCTGATAGTTTACAGCTAAGCCTGGAAAGAAACAAGCCCTATGCCATCCTGTAGCTGAGAGAGAGGAAGGCTGA
>PVKH010024480.1:0-13618 GCA_004027955.1 Chaetophractus vellerosus
TGAATTTATATGCTGAGATTGGCTTAGAGAGAGGCCACATTTGAGCAACAAGGAGGTAACTCTTAGGCAATATATATTAGGCTAAGTTTGAATTTCACAAGAACAAGGTTCATAAGTATAAGCATCAATAAGAAGGGCCTGGCATATTGTTCTGTCCTCCTCTGCTAGCCACTGTCCATGTACTCTAGAGATTCTTGCCACTCTATGAGAGAATGTAGCAGGCCACCCCAGGATGGGAATTCAATATTCCACTGGTTATTCTGTGGGTTTCCACCCACTGAGATGACACCCCATGACCATATGAACACATTCATATTCCACAGAGGCATGCCCCAGGTGCAGCCCTCCCTATACATCCCCCCACCACTGATACCCCACATCAGTGATCCTCCCCTGCCACAGTTGCAACCCTTCTGCAATCTAAAACCTCCCCCAAAACAAAGCCAACAGTAAAAATAAAATAAAATAAAATAATAAAAATAAATAAATAAATAAATTATTTTTGCATTGTGTCTTTCATCACCATAAGATGTATCTTTTATGTATATTGCCAATTTCTTCTGTATTTTTCCCTAGTGTCTTTTTTTCCATTTTATTTTCCAAAAAGCTTAGGTTACGAAAAGTCACATAGAAAACACAGGGAATTCTCATATACCCCACCCCACCCACATCCTTCCCTACCAATAACATCCCACATGAATATAGTACATTTGTTTCAATTGGTGAACAAATATTGAAGCATTGCTACTAACCATGGTCAATAGTTTACATTATGGTTTACATTTTGCACCATATACTTTTATAGGTTCTGCAAAAATGTATAATGGCCTGTATCCATCATTGTAGGATCATGCAGAATTCCAATGCCCCCCAAATGCCCTTTGTTTCACCCCTTCTTTTCACCTCCTCCCCTCGGAAACTATGGAAACCACTAAGTTTCAATTTTTGAAGAATAAAGTTCATGATTACATGCATTAATATTGAGGGCTTGACAGACTGGTCTGTTTTCTTTTTTTTATCCTTGACTCAACTATATTTTTAAATATCATGTCACTTAGATCAAATATACAAATTTAACTTCAATAGCAGATAAGTGGTAGAATCAAATGAGAACAGAAGGCTTAGTGGGGAGTAAGAATAGAGACTGTTAACATAATTAGAAACATTGTGCCTTAATTTACCTACTTTCTTACCACAAAGCAGTATGCCTTTGTTAATAGATAACACAACTTTGTTGAGTTGTAGAGATAAGAAAAATGCCCAGGAAATACCTGACACA
This sequence comes from Chaetophractus vellerosus, assembly GCA_004027955.1. NCBI lineage: Eukaryota > Metazoa > Chordata > Mammalia > Cingulata > Chlamyphoridae > Chaetophractus > Chaetophractus vellerosus. Next base: position 1,280 of record PVKH010024480.1, read on the forward strand.
TTTTAGTAACTATTAAATAGCCATTGTATTTGCAGACTAACCAAGCAACTAACAAAAATAATAGGTAATATTATTATTTCATTGCTTATTATTACTACAAGAGTTTTAAATGTGGGATAGCTTGGTCTAAGTCTCTTCACATTTTCAAAATTTTTAAAAAAGATTTATTTATTTACTTTTATCCATTTTTTTTGTTACATATCCCCCCCCCTTTCTGCTTGCTCTTGCTGTGTGTCCATTCTTCTGTGTTCTTCTATGTCTGCTTCTTGTCTCCCCCCATTTTTGCAGCGACGTGCTGAGTCAGCCCTCCACGCAGGTGGCTCGCCCCGCTCTTAGGTGGCTCCATTCCGTTTCACGGGTGGCTCCGCTCTGTGTTTTGCAGGCAGCACAGCTCTGTGTTTTGCGGGCTGCTTGGCTCCATGATTTGCAGGTGGCAGCTCTGTGTTTCGCGGGTGACTTGCCCTGCCCGTGGCAGCTCCACCCTGTCCGTGGCAGCTTTTTGCCTTGCCCATGGCGGCTCTGCCCCGCCCATGGCAGCTTGCCTTTCTTAAGGCCGTCTGCCCACTCGGCGAGGTCCCCGGGAACTGAACCCGGGGCCTCCCATATGGTGTACCGGCGCCCTTATCCACTGGGCTATTCAGCCGGCCCCTCAGGTTTTTATATTTGTGTTAATGCCTCAGTTTTCCTAACCAACTTCTTAAAATGGCATTCAAATTAATGAGATACATGTTAATTTGCAAATAAAGAATCTATAAAATTATATATTATGCATTCAAATTAAGAATGAAATATTTACAATTAAAATATGCTTTATTAGAATGGTTAACTTATTTCAATAATACTGGAGTTCTGATTCTCTATATAGTCTATCATCTGGTTGGTTTTTTAATTGTTCAATAATGTTCCACAGAATGGGTGGCAATTTCTAGTTTAAGAACCTATATGGCGTTCTGTATGATTAAAAAAATATAACAAGGGGACAGCTGTATAGCCCAGTTGGTACGGTGCCGGTTTACCACATGGGAGGCCCCAGGTTCGGTCCCCGGGCCTCCTTGAACGGGTGGACCGCCTGGAGAAGGCAAGCCAACACGGGTGGGGCACGCTGCTGCGGGCAAAGGCAAGCCCCCGTGGGCAAAGGCAAGCCCCCGTGAGCAAGGGCGAGCCCCCATGAGCAGGTGGGCCACCGCGCCGGTGAGCTGACTCAGCAGGTCACCCCAGCAAGGGGAGACAAGCAGACACAGAGGAACACAGAGAAAAATGAACATGGCAAGAACAAGCAAAAATGGTGGGGATATATAATAAATAAAAAATAAATCTTAAAAAATATATATATATAACAAACCTACCTTGAGGTAATCGCATTATTAACAGCAAAATTTAAAAATAAGTTGTCTCTGAGTGCTTTAAAATGGGTATTTCAGATAGAAAGTCAGGAAGGATGACTTGAGAAAATGGGTGATGATGGCATATTGAGCTTTGATTTGATTTTCACATGAGTTGCTGTTATAATGAGGTTTTTACATGTAATTTTGTGTTATTTTATTAAAGATTTTACTCTAATGAAAAATAGATTGACTTTTCAAAACAAGTACATGTATTTTTACACAATCAACCACATATATATATTTTAACAAATCAATTTTATTGATAAATATTAAAAAGCATAAATCCATCCAAAGTGTCCAATCAGTGGTATTCGGTATAATCACATAGTTGTGCTTCATCACTTCATTTTTAGAGCATTTTCATTATTCCAGTAATAATAATACTAAAAAACAAAAAACAAACAAAACTCATCACCTCTCAATCTCTCTATGCTTCCCCTACCATACATACCTGCTATTGTTTCCTTCTCTCTAGTTTATTTGTATTTATATTTTGTAAAAACAGTCTTACATATGCAATATCACCCGTATTCATATTTTACATGAGTTTTCACTATGTAATACAGTCCCATGTTACATTTTTTAGCTTTCCTTCTAATAAAATAAATGTCCTTAGGCTTTCACTATCACCCACTGTCATACCCATATAATAGCTCTGCTAGTCACAAACAGAATGATGTGCTCTCACCATTTCCATTAATTTCCAAAGAATTACAAATAACCTTTTAACTAAATCTGCACAGATTAACCATCAGCTTTCCATTCTCTACCCTCATTCTGGTGGCCTATATTCTAATTATAAATTCCATGAGTTTACCTAATATTTTTAGTTCATAATAGCACATTCTTATAGTACTTGTGCTTTTGTGTCTGGTTTGCTTCACTCAACATAATGTCCTCCAGTTTCATCCATGTTGTCATATGCTTCACGACTTCATTTCTTCTTACAGTTGCATAATATTCCATTGTGTATATACACAATTTGTTTATCCATTCATCAGTTGATGGACACCTGGGTTGTTTCCAATGCCACCTATGTACTCGAGAGGTTCTTGCCCCTCTATTGGAGAAGGTAGCAGGACTCCCCAGGGTGGGAGTTTAATATTTTATTGTTTATTGTGTGGCTCTCTACCCACTGAGACGACACCCTGTGCCAAGATGAACACATTCATATTACATAGCAGCATGGCCCAGGTGCACCCCTTCCCACATATCCCCCCACCACCGACACCCTGTACCAGTGACCCTCCCCTGCCTTATTTGCCAAAAAACCACATTCCCATGATTGTAGTTTCAACCAGACCTACAAATCCCCAGAGTTCACCTGCTCCTCCCCCCAATTCTCCCCTCAGTTCCAGGCACAGTCCATGGCAGCCCCACTACTCACCCTCATATTCTAGCACTGTCGATCCCACTCACGTCCCTTCACACCATCACCCCCTTCCACCTTTTCAGGGGTTTTGCCCATATTGAACATTGGATCCCCACATTCTACTCCCTTTCTGTCCCCCGATAACCTATCTTCCAGGCTCTAGCTCTGTGAGTCTGCTCTATTTGCTTAGGTCATATTAGTGAGGTCACACAATATTTGTCCTTTAGTGACTGGCTTACTTCACTCAGCATCTGATTTTCAATATCCATACATGTTGTCACGTGTCAATACTTCATTTCTTCTTATAGCTGAGTAGTATTCCATCGTTGTTTATACCACATTTTGCCTATCCATTCTTCTTTTGGTGGACACTTGGGTTACTTCCAACTTTTGGCAATAGTAAATAATGCCACTATGAACATTGGTGTGCATATATCTCTTCGTGTCCCTGCTTTCAATTCTTCCGGGTAAATACCCTGCAGTGGGATTGCTGGATCATATGGCAGCTCTAGAGTTAGCTTCCTGAGGAATCACCAAGCTGTCCTCCACAATGGCTGCACCATTCTACACTCCCACCAGCAGTGCATAACTGTTCCCATTCCTCCACATCCTCTCCAACACTTGCAGTTCTCTGTTTTTTAGTTAATAACTTCCAGTCTAATAGGTATAAGATGATATTTCATTGTAGTTTTGATTTGCATTTCCCTAATAGCTAGTGATGTGGAGTATCTTTTCATGTGCTTTTTAGCCATTCGTATTTCCTCTTTGGAAAAATGTCTATTCAAATCTCTTGCTCATTTTTAAAATGGGTTGTTTGTCTTTTTATTTTTGAGATGTAGCATTTCTTTATAAATGCTGACTATTAGGCCTTTATCAGATATGTTGTCCCAAATATTTTCTCCCATTGAGTAGGCTGCTTTTTCACTTTCTTGACAAATTCCTTTGAAGTGCAAAAGTTTTTAATTTTGAGGAGGTCCAATTTATCTACTTTTTCTTTTGTTGCTCACACTTTGGGTGTAAAGTTTATGAAACCATTTCCTACTACAGGATCTTGTAGATGCTTCCCTACATTATCTTCTAGGAGTTTTATGTTCTTGGCTCTTATATTTAGGTCTTTGGTCCATCTTGGGTTAAATTTTATATAAGGAGTGAGATGGTGATCCTTTCTCATTCTTTTGGAAATGGATATCCAGTTCTCCCAGCATCATTTGTTGAAGAGGCCATTCTGTCCCAGCTGGCTTGTTGGCCTTGTCGAATATCAGTTGACTGCATATGTGAGGATTTATATCAGAACTCTCAATTCGGTTACATTAGTTAGCATGTCTATCCTAGCGCCAATACCATGCAGTTTTGGCCATTGTAGCTTTGCAGTGTGCTTTAAAGTCAGGCAGCATGATTCCTCCAATTTTGTTTTTCTTTTTCAATATGTTTTGGGCTCTTCAAGGTTCCTTGCCCTTCCAATTCAGTGAAAAATGCTGATTTTGATTTGCTTTTCCCTGATGGCTAATGATGTTGCAACTTTTCCCATGTTTTCTGGATATTTGTATATCTTCTTTGGAGAGATTTCTATTCAAGTCTTTCACCATTTTTAAATTGGGTTGTTTGTCTTTTTGTTGCTAAGGTAAGGGGTTTCTTTATATATACTTGATATTAATCCTTTATCAGATATGTGGTTTCCAAATATTTTCTCCCATTGTGTAGGCTCTTTTTACTTTCTTGGTAAAGTCCTTTGAGGAACAAAAGCTTTTATTTTGATGAGGTGCCATTCATCTATTTTGTTGTTGTTGTTGTTGTGCTTTGTATATAAAGTCTAAGAAACCATTGCTTAACACAAAGTCCTGAAAATGTTTCTCTACATATTCTTCTAGAAGTTTGATATTTTTAGCTCTTTATTTATGTCTTTTATTCATTTAGGTTAGTTTTTGTATATGGTGTGAGACCCTCTTACTTTTCTTTTTTTTTTTTTTGCAAATGGAGATCCAATTTTCCCAGCACCATTTGTTGAAGAGACTATTCTTTTCCAATTGAGTAGTATTTGCCACCTTCTAAAAGAATCAGTTGGCCATAAATGTGAGGGTTGATTTCTGAGCTGTCAATTTTATTCCATTGGTCTATATGTCTGTCATTTGCCAGTACCATGCTGTTCTGATAACTGTGGCTTTGTAATAAGTCTTAAGATCAGGAAGTGTGAGTCCTCCACCTTCATACTTTTTCAAGATGGCTTTAGCTACTTGTGGTCCCTTAACCTTCCATCTAAATTTGATGATTGGCTTTCCCATTTCTGCAAAGAAGGTGGTTGGGATTTTGATAGGAAATGCATTAAATCTGCAAATTGCTTTGGATAGTATTGACATCCCAATGATATTTAATTTTCTAATCCATTGACATGGAATATCCTTCCATTTAGGTCTTCTTTTATTTCTTTTAGCAATGTTTCATACTTTTCCGTGTGTAAGTTCTTTACATCCTTGGTTAGACCTCTTATTAGATATTTGATTCTTTTAGTTGCTATTGTGAATAGATTTTTCCCTTGATTTTTCCTTCCGATAGTTCATTGCTTGTGTATAGAAACACTACTATTTGGGGTGTTATCTTTTATTCCATCACTTTGTTGAATTCATTTATTAACTGTAGGAACTAAGTTTTGGATTTTTCAGGGTTTCTGTATACAAGATCATGTCATCTGCAAATAGTGAAAGTTTTACTTATTCCTTTCTAGCTTGGATGCCTTTTATTTCTTTTTTGTGCCCAACTGCACTAGCTCAAACTTCCAGTATAATGTTAAATAATAGTGGTGATGGTGGATGTTTTTGTCTTGTTCCTGGTCTTAAGGGGGAAAGTTTTCAGTCTTTCAGCATTGAGTAGGATATTTGCTGTGGGTTTTCCATATATACCCTTTATCATGTTGAGGAAGATTCCTTCCATTCCTAGGTTTCTAAGTGAATTTTATCAAGAAGGGGTGCTGGATTTTGCCAAATACCTTTACTGCATCGATTGAGATAACCATGCAGTTTTTGTCCTTTGTTCTGCTAAAGTGGTGCAATACATTAATTGATTTTCTTATGTTTAAGCACCCTTGCAAATCTGGTATAAATCCCACTTAATCATGGTATGTAATTCTGTTAAAGTGCTATTCTGTTAAAGTGCTAGTATTTTGTTAATGATTTGTACATCTATACTTATAATATATATTGGTCTGTAATTTTCTTTTCTTACAATATCTTTATCTACCTATTAGGGTGACGTTGAGCTCACAAAGTGAGTTATGGAGTACAACCTCCTCTTCAGGAGCAAAACAGGTGTTATTTTTTCTTTGAATGTTCGGTAAAATTCCCCTTGAGGCCATCTTGTTCTATACTTTTCTTTGTTGGGAGGCTTTTGATTACTGATTCAATCTTTTTACTTGTTATAGGTCTGATGAGATCTTCTATTACTAGTTTAATAGAAGTGTAGGTGGTTTTTGTATTTCTAGGAATTTGCCCATTTCATCTAGCTTATCAATTTGTTGATGTACAGTTGTTCATAGTATCCTCTTAGTCTTTTTTTTTTTTAAATTTCTGTGGGGTTGGTAGTGATGTCCCAATCTTCATTTCTGATTTTTGTTGTGTACTCTCATTTTTTCTTTGCTAGTGCAACTAAAGGTTTGTCTATTTTATTGATCTTTTCAAAGAATCACCTTTTGGTTTTGTTGACTCTATCATTTCCTTATTCTCTATTTGTCTCTACTTTAATATTTGTTACTTATTTCCACCTGCCTGCTTTGTGTTTAGTATGCTCTTCTTTTTCTAAATTCTTCAATTGTAAGGTCAGGTCTCTGATTTAAGCTTTTTCTTTTTTTAAATGTAAGCATTTGAAGCTATAAGTATCCCTCTTGCACTGCCCTTGCTGCATTCCATAAGTTTTGGAATGTTGTACTTTTGGTTTTGTTCATCTCAAAATATACCCTAACTTCTATTGTGATTTCTTCTTTCATGTATTGGTTGTTTAAGAGTGTTGTTTAATTTCCACATATTTTTGAAATTTTCTGTTCTCCCTGTGCTTAATTTTTAGTTTCAATCCATTGTGATTAGAGAAGATACACTGTTTGATCTCAATATTTTTGAGTTTAAGATTTGTTTTGTGACCTAACATATGGTCTATCTTGGAGAACGATCCATGTGCACTAGAGAAAAATGTGTACACTGTTGCTGTTGGATGAAGTGAACTATATATGTCTTTCATGTCTAGTTGGTTTATAGTATCATTCAAGTCTTCTTTTACCTTACTGATCTGTTCAGATTTCTATCCACTATTGAAAGTGGTGTATTAAAGTCTACTACTATTAAGGTAGGAATCCTCTATTTCTCCCTTAAAATATGTCAATATTTTCTTCAAATATTTTGGGCCTCTGCTGTTATGTGCATATATATTTATAATTGTTATGTCTTGTTGAATTGAACCATTCATCAGTATTTAGTGACCTTCTTTGTCCTTCATAACAGTTTTTGACTTAAAGTCTATTTTATCTGATATGAGTATATCTATCCCAACTCTCTTTTGGTTACTATTTGCATGGTATATTTTTCCATCCTTTCACTTTCAAACTACTTGTGTCTTTGAATTTAAGGTGAGTCTCTGGTAACCAACACATAGTTGGGACATGCTTTTTATCCATTCTGCCAATCTCTTCCTTTTGACCAGGGAGTTTAATTTGTTTATATTTAATGTAACTACTGATAATGCAGGACTTTCTTCTGACATTTTGCTCTTTGGTCTTTGTAAGTCTTATACCTTTTAGCCCTTCAATTTTTTTTTCATTAATCCTTACTTTCATATTTATTTGCTTTTTATCGAGCCCTTTCTCATTTTTCCTGTGTACATTTTTCAAATATTTTCTTTGTGGCTGCCATGAGGCTTATCTTTACCATCCTAAGCCTATGTTTGATTGAATACCAACTTAACTTCAATAGCACACACGTGCATTGTTCCTATAACCCTCTGACTCCCACCTTTTTGTTGTACTTGCTACAAATTATATTTTTCCACATTATATATCCAAAGCCATAGATTTATCATTACTTTTATGCATTTGCATTTTAGAACCTGTTAAGAAGTAAAAAGTGGAGTTACATACCAAAAACTAATATACAGTAGTACTGGTATTTATAATTACCCATATTGTTACCTTAACTGGTATCTTATGTCTTTCCCTTTCAGTTTGGAGAACTCTTTTTAACATTGCTTGTAAGGCAGGGTTAGTGGTGACAAACTCCCTCAAGTTTTGTTTACCTGAGAATGTCTTAATTTCTCCCTCATTTTTAAAAGACAGTCTTACTGGATATAAATTTTTTTTCTTGGTATTTGTTTTGCTTTAACACTTCAAACATTATATCCTACTCCCTTCTTGTCTCCATAGTTTCTGATGAGAAATCTGCACTTGTACTTAATACATTGCTTTTCTCTTGGAGCTTTCAGAACTCTCTCCTTGTCCTTGGCATTTGACAGTTTGACTACTAAATATCTGGGTATGGCTCTCTTTAAATTTATCCAGGTGGGATTTGTTTTGCTTCTTGAACATGCATGTTCATATCTTTTATTAATTTGGGAAGTTTTCTGCCATTATTTCTTTGAATATTCCTTCTGTTCTCTTGTCTCTGTGTTCTCCTTCTGGGACTCTCAAAATGCACATATTGGTTTGCTTGATGGTTGTCCAACAGTTCCCTTAGGGTTGTTTGCTTTTTAAATTTTCTTTTCTTCTTCTCAGCCTGAATCATTTAAATAGTCTTTTCTTCAAGTTCACTGATTCTTCCTTTGGCCAGCTCCAATCTGCTGTTGAAACTCTCTAGGAAATTTTTCATTTCAATTATTGTGGTGTTCAACTCTTGTATTTGTTTGGTTCCTTTTTAAAATTTCCATCCCTTTATTGAGATTCTCATATTGTTCCTTCATTGTTTTCCTGATATCCTTTAGCTCTTTCTCTGTGTTTTCCTTTATCTCATTGAGCACACTGAGGATCATTTTTTAAAAGTATTTTTCTGCTTTGTTTAAAGTCTGGTCTTTTTTGTTCATGGTTTCTGGATTTTTACCTTGTTTTCTTTTGATGGGCCTTGTAATTTTTTTTGCTGTACACTGTACATTTTAATATTTTAAAGCATTAACTGTGAGATTTAGTCCCTCAGCTGCTCTTCTTTAAGTTTGTATCCAGACTGGGATATAATAAATTTCCTTGAGTGTCAGGAGCCAACATAAACAAACAAACCATGCAAAAAACACCTTTCATATTCTTTGCAAATTGGCTCTGTCTTGGCTGATGCTCTCCTTTGAAGTTTAGCCCTCTTATCAAGATCAGCCCAAGGGAAATGAGAAGAGCAGGGTCTTCTCTGTCTTTTCTGAGCCTGTATCTTGTCCTGTGCTTGTGCTTATTCAAGGTCTTAGGAATCCCCCCATTTATAGGAATCTGAATGCCCCCTCTACTATGAAATAGATTTTCTCACCCTCCTGGGTGCTCTATTGTGTGACTTAATGCAGGTAATCCTTTGTACCAAGCTGCTTTGACTTAATTATTTCCTATAAGCTGTTCACTAGCGGCTTCTGCCTGCAGGGCAAATTCTGGGAGGGTGAGCCCTAGATGAGTTTCTTGGGTCAGTCTTTTTGGCTGCCACTCCTTTAATGGGCACCAACATGCAGGCATCACAGTAATTGCACAGGAGCTACTCTGTTCTCTCTGGAACAGGGCTGGGGACCCACAACGGGAGTGCAGGCTGGCTCCACAATAAGCCGGGGAGGAGGCATGGGAGGGGCTGGCAAGAGCACCAGGAATCCCTACCATTTTAAAAGCTAAGTTTTCTTAACTTGGCACTCTCCTAGTAACTGAAACCCTTCACCTGTTTTCTGGAGTTTTTTGGAAGATGGCTCTGCCACTTTTTACTAGTTGTTCAAAGATTCTCTGGGGGAATGGCACCATGGGGCATTTACACCACCATTTTGGTTGACCAGAAGCTTGAAATTTGGGGGCAGGAACCTTGTCTGTCCTGCTCACGTTTATATCCCAAGAACCCAGAACACTGCCTGGTCCACATCAGCTGCTTGATTTTGTGGAGGCATAAGTTAACTCCTTGACATACAAGACAGAAAAGGCTGGATTTTATACATCAAGGGTCCCTTTGAAAGTATCTAGTTTAATTCCCTCGGGGATAGCACCAAGATATGACTGGAAACAGGAGAAAGTTGCAGTCAAAAGGCCAGATTCAGGGATGAGGTGTAGCTCAGCAGCTAAGCACCTGCTTCGCGTATATGAGACTCCAGGTTCAATCCCTGGTACCTCCTAAAAACAAACAAAAAAATGGCCAGATTCAGCCCCCACTCAATATTAGAATCTATGGGTCTTGGCAAGTGTTAAATTTCCCCACTGAAAAAATGGATATAATAGTCCTTATTTCACAGGGCCTTTGGAGGAAACACATGCCAAAGCACTGACAAAATTCTATGTGACTGTGAGATGGCAGTTAGGTTTTAATATGGAGGGAAAGACTTGGTCTATGGAGAGTACCTGGTTTGTCCAAGACCTCCTGGTGTACTAAAAGAGTGGCTTTCTGGGCTCAGGTATTGTTTTTGTTTTTCAGGAATGTCTATATTTTTTGCATTGGACATTCTTGTAAAGGAACTGGAGTTGCATTTTTAAAAGATTGCTCAACAATAAGGTTTTCAGTATGAGCTTTTTAGAAGAGAAAAGGAAAAAAAGTTTTTCTTTTGGCATACATGTCAATATGCTAGTTTATTTAACAACTTCCTCCTGAAAGGGTGTATATCAACTCTCTCAAGACAAAAGGCCAAAAGTCCACAGAAATTTGGAAATGTTCTCCTTTTTTAATGCTGAAATTCAGTTCATGCTGAATTTCTTATTCAGTGTGGAATTTTCTTCCCTTGGTTTTTAGATGACTTTGTAACAAGAGCAGTTGTTCGGGCACATCGAAAATACAAGTCGGCTGACAGCGTAAAGAGGTTCAGTGTAAATATTTAGTACGGGGGGTTGGCGGCTTTTAAATTTGCATCTTGATCTAAATGTAGCTGCTGATTTCCCATCTGCTAATATTTTCCCATCTGCTCCATACCTGCTACCAAGGGAGGAGAAAGCCGCTGTCATTTCCCCAAAGCTTAACCTCCACGTCCCCTTCACATGAACTTGGAAATAGCACCACCGTATTTCACCGGAGCACACAGACAGACAGACAGTCACGCAGACACAGATGCACCCAGCGACACATGCACTGGCCACAGGTAACACTGACAAGCCCAGGAGCAGCAGCTTACTGTCCCTCAGCACGGGATTGTCTATGCCCGGAGGCCACCCCCAGTTGTCTTCCCACCTTTGTGCAGCTAGAAATCCAGGAAGCTGCAGCTCTCCTGGGACCCCAGGTTGGCATTAGAGAGGCCAGTGTGTCTGTCCTTTAAATGTCCCTGCAAACAATGCATTCCACCCACAAGGCGAGGGTGATGAGGAACCTCAGAAAATTTAGAGGAGATCCCCTGGGTGCAGACGGCATGAGAACCATGGCGCAGCTGTGAGCAGCGGGCAGGGCCGCCAGCCCCAGGCTGGGCTCTTCATCTCAACAGTATTCCATTTAGGACCCTCCCTCGCGTATCCCTCTCCGGGGCAGGGTGCTTTGGATGTGGCTTCGGGGGGGATATCGTTTTCAATATCAGAATCAGGAGTTGAGTGGAACATAAAATATGTCGTCCCAGCACAGATTTTATTCTGCTCGCACAACAGCCCATCTCTAACCTGAGCAAGCGTGGAAGCTATGAGCTCTTGTAGTCTGAGCCTATCATTTCCATCAGGACCAGCTTCTCCTTTTTCATTTTAAACCCAAGGAAGGGCCCAGGCGTGTCATCGCTTGCCTCCGAGGGCCCTGAGGACGCGCTGCCTGCTGCTCCCTTCGGGAGTGGGAGCGCCAGTGCCCGAGTGTGCAGACCCCAAGCACAAAGAGAGGAAACGGCCCCAAAGAACAAGACTTCCATTTTATGCTTAAAATCGAGTCCATCCCCTGAGATGCCAACCACTTAGACACTTGATTGATGGCGACAAATAATTGTTCTCAGTTTTGCTGTGAGCTCGCCTTCGCAGAAAGCCAGAGATGGATAAAATATATGAGAGCACATCAAAATATAGTGCAAGGACAACATATACAAACAGTACATTAAGCGTTATGGAAGACAATAAAGAGACCTGGAGCACCAGATCTGCGCCTGCAGCTGGGCTCGGATCCCGCGTGGATCTGCGCAAATGGGAGAAGGCACCGGAGGCTCTTCCTCGCGGCCCTTCCATTCGGGCAGTATTTCATTAGTTTGAAAATCTGACCAGATTAATTCCTCCTGCCTTTTCCTTGTGAAAGGACAAGTTCCTGTGTACACAACCCGGCGCCTCGCTCTTCCCACTCACCGGGCCTGGGCTTCTCCTCGACACACAGACTGCAGTGTCAACAAAAACGCTACAGCGACATTTCTCTCTCTCAATTACATGTGGGCTTTTCACTGCCCGTGTAAAATACATATTGTGCTCTGCGCCAGCCGTGGTACGAGGTCAGCGGGAGCTCATTGTCCTTT
>PVKH010024481.1:0-13618 GCA_004027955.1 Chaetophractus vellerosus
GGTTCGGTCCCCGGGCCTCCTCGAACCGGCAGACTGCCTTGAGAAGGCAAGCCAACGTGGGCGGGGCACGCCGCTGCGGGCAAAGGCAAGCCCCCATGGGTAGGCAAAAAGGCAAGCCCCCACGGGCAAGGGCGAGCCCCCGCGAGCAGGTAGGCCACCGCACCGGTGAGCTGACTTGGCGGGTTGCCCCAGCGGAGGGAGACAAGCAGACACAGAGGAATGCAAAGAAAAAAAAATGGACACAGCAACAACAAGCAGAAGGGGGGGATGTATAAGAAATAAAAATAAATCTTAAAAAAAATAAAAAAGATAGTGGGTTGCATAATTAAAAATAACAATGAGGACATTGTTAAGAGCAATAATAATAAGATATTGTGGGGAGTAAAACATGTATAGATATAAAATATATGATAATAATAGCACAAAAACAGAAGGATATGTGGAAGAATACTGCTATAAGATTCAGACATTATCTATGAAGTGACATATTTATTTGAAGATAGATTGTGATAATTTAAATGTTGTCTATTGTAAACTCCAAGAAACCACTAACAAAAAGAGGTGTACCCAATAATCTAATAGTAGTAGTAGAGAAAATAGAAAAATGAAAAATAGTTAATTATCCAAGAAAAGGCAAGAAAATAAAAAAATAAATAAAGGACAGGAAAAGCAGAAAAAAATAGTTTGATGGTAGGTTTAAGCCAAAACATATGGCCTAAATAATTCAATTGAAAGGCAAATTGAATACAAAAACAAGACAGCAGTTTGCTGACTAAAAGCAATCCACTTTAAAGAAAAAGATACAGAACAGTTAAAAGTTAAAGAACACAAAATATATACCGTATTATCACAATCAATGGAAAACCAGAGTAGGCATGTTAATATCCCACAAAGTATATTCCAAAACAAGAAAATTATCAGGAAAATTAAAAGATATTTTGAAAATAAAGGGGAAATTCTTTAAACTGTTACAACAAACCTAAATATGTATAAATCTACTAAGGAACATATGAAGCAAAAGCTGATAGAACCGAAAGGACAAATAGACAAATCTGCCCTTATTATTGGAGGCTTCAACACTTCCGTCCAATAACTGTCAAAATTATCAACAGAAAATCATTAAGAATGTGTAAGACCAGAGCAACATTGCCAACTATCTAGGCCTAATTTGCTTTTTATAACTGTAATAAGGAATTTTCCATTACCTGTAAAGAAGTCTATCAAACTTTTGTTCAAGTCAATAAAAATAGTAATAATAATATGTGAGAAGTAACCTCTAAACCCTTGGAATTTCCAAGTTATAGGAGCGTCTTTGTTATTCATGGTGGACCCCTTGGATCACACTAGATAGTTTTATGCTAACAGGATAACCCAGGGTGGGGCAGACCATGACAGGAGCCCAATGCTATGATCTGGTGGGGTGCTTTGTGTCACAAAGTATCAGTCAACCTATAGATTGAGTTCAAGCAAATGGGCATTAAATAAATCAAATATGCCTACATTATGAAACCCCAATAAAAACTTGGATGAGTTTCTTGGCTTAACCTGTGCATATTGTTGCATATAGGTATGAGCAGTGTGACACATCCTGAGGACAACAGAAGCTTCATGTTTGGAACCCTCCCAGAATCTACCCTATATGTCTCTTCCTTCATCTGGTTCTAATTTTTATTCTTAACCTGTAATAGGATATAATAGAGTATAATAGGATATAATAGAATATAATAGGTTCCAATGACTTCTTAGAGTCATAAGTCTTGGGCAGCTTAGGCAGTATGGAGAACTCTGTCCTTCACCTTTCAGTTTGGCTAACTATAGGTTAAAGCGTTACGCTTCAAAACAACAGAAAATATATTCTTTTCAAATATACATGGGACATTCATCAGGATAGACCATACACTAGATCAAACCCAAGTCTCAAAGAGTTTTAAGAATTGAAATTACACAAATCATAATGTAGTTAAACAAGAAATAACATCAAAGTATCTGGAAAGTCACCAAATATTTCCAACTTTAATTACATAATTCTACATAAAACGTTGCTTAAAAGAAATCAAGAGAGATATTAGAAAATATATAAACTGAATGAAAATGAATGCAACATATCAAAATCTATGAAAAAAATGTATTGCGTTAAATGCTTATATTAGAAAAGGAAAACCGCCCAAAATAAAAAATATAAAAAGTTCACCTTAAGAATTTCTTTTTGAAGTAATGAAAGTGCTCCAATATTGATTGCAGTGATGAATGCACAACTCAGTGATTATGCCAAAATCCACTGAATATACACTTTGAATGGATTGTATAGTACATGAATATATCTCAAAAAAATGGCTAAAATTTAAAAAAAAAGAATCTCAAAAATGACCAAGTCATGATAAATAGAAAGAACTATTAAAGAGCAGAAAACACAAAAATAATATAGGCAAATAAATGAGACTACCAATAAAACCAAATATTTTTCTAAAGATCAGTAAAGGGGGCCGGCTGTAGCCCAGTGGATAGGGTGCCAGTACACCACATTGGAGGCCCCGGGTTCAGTTCCCGGGGGCCTCTCCAAGCGGGGAAGACCACCTTGAGGGGGCAAGCCACCGTGGGTGGGGCAGAGCCGCCGTGGGCAGGGCAAAAGGCCGCCACGGGCAGGGCAAAGTCACCACGGGCAGGGCAAAGCCGCCACGGGCAAGGCAAGTTGCCCATGAGCAGAACGGAGCTGCCCGTGAGCAGAGCAGAGTCGCCTGCCAGCGGGGCAAGCCGCCCGCGAGTGGGCAAGGCCGCCGCTCACCCGTGAGCTGACTCGGCGCATCGCCGCAACAGGGGGGAGACAAAGCAGACACAGAAGAATGCAAAAATGGACACAGCAAGAACAAGCGGCGGGGAGGGGGGCAGATATGTAAAAAAAAAAAAAAAGAGTGATCAAGGAAGAGAGTAACCAATATTAAAAAAATAAATAAATAAAATAAAGATTAATAAAATTGGCAAAGCCATAGCCAATCATATCAAGAAAAAAAAGGTAAGACACAAGTTAGCAATATCAAGAATGAAAAAGCCAACATCACTACATAGCCTATAGAGAATTAAATTATAATAAGAGAGTAGTACACAACTATAAGCCAATAAATTTTACAACTTAAGTGAAACGGACAAATATTTTGAAAGACACCAAATACCAAATCTCATTTAAGAAGGTGTAAATTATTCAAATAGACCTATATCTATTGAAGTAAATAATTTTGTAGTTCCAAATCTTTCCACAAAGAAAACTGGGCTCAGTTGACTTCACTGGAGAATGCTAACAAGATTTAAGGAATAAATAATACAAAGTCTATACAGAATACTCCAGAAAATAGAGGAAACACTTCACAAAACATTTCACTTGGTCAACCTTATCCTATACCAAATAGGCAAAGACATGGTGTGATGGTTTGAATATTGTGAATCCCAGAAAAGATTATGTTCTTGAACTAATCCATTTCTGTGGATGTGGGGCCCTTTGAGTGAATTAAATTCAGTTCAGGAACCTTTGATTAGATAACTTGATTAGATAGCTTTAGGGCTTTTGATTGGCTTATGTCAGTGAGGCATGACCCAGGTTGAGTCTAAGCTCCGTCCCTGGGTCTTATATAAACTGAGAACAAGCAAAAGAGACACAGAGAAAGGGAGCACTGCCATTTTGACCCTGCCATGTGAGAACAAGGACTCTAGGTTTGCCTACAGCTGTAGAAAGACAGAGAAGCCCCAAGAGGCTAAAGAGATGAAGCCCAGGAGAGATGCCTAATAACCCAGAGCTGAGCTCCAGGAGAAAGGAGAGAGAGCCTGGCAGACCCTCTCCATCTTGCCTTGTCATGTGGCAAGACTCAGGTATCTCCTAGCAGCCAACCATTGGTCAGAAAGTATCTTTGATGATGCCTTGATTTGGGCATTTTGCAGCCTCAGAACTCTAAGCTTTTACCCCAAATAAATTCCCTTTATAAAATCCAACCCATTTCTGGTATTTTCACATCAGCAGCTTTAGCAAAATAAGACACATGGCAAGAAATAAAACTACAAATTACTATCCTTTACAAATACAGATGTCCAAATCCATAACAAAATTTTAGCAAATCAATTTAATGGATAATATAAAATAACAAAGTTTGGTTTATTCCAAGAATGCAAGGTTATTTTAATATTCAAAACCAACTAGTACTATTCACTATATTATTATCAAACATAAAGATTAAAAAATATGATAACCTCAATGGATGCAGAAAAAGCACTTTTTAAAATTCCATATCCATTTATGGTAAAACTTCAAGCAAACTAGGAATAGAAGGGAATTTCCTCAATCTGGTAAATAGCATTTATATAAAATCTACTGCTATATCACATTTAACAGTAAAATAATGAGTGCTTCTCCCTAATGCTAACAACAAGAAAAGGATGTCCACATCACCACTTCTATTAAGCATTTTTCTGGAGGTTCTAACCGGAGCATTATATCAAGCAAAAGGAATAAAAGGAATACAGATTGGAAAAGAAAAGAAGACTATTTATGAAGAAAATTCTAAGCGATCTATAGAAGAACTCCAAAATTCAATATCTAATTTAGCAAGATCACAGGTTATATAGTCAATACACAAAAGTTAATTATATATTCCTCAATCTTGAGGGATTTGGGATGAAGACTGCTCTAACTGCTTCAGGCTTAGAGGGAACTTAGTTATGATGGAGCAGATGGAGGGAATTGTTTTGCTTGCAGTTGTAGATACTCCTTGTTTTTTGGAATGGGACTAGAACTAACAGAAGTGGGAGTGTAACCACAGATCAAAGTAGATTTTTTTGCTACTGAAGTTATCTTGTGTTAATAGAAGAACTTGTCACATTGATATAAGGATAGTGGTTGCCAAGGGTTCTGAAGGGATGGGAAAGGACAAATGGGTGGAACATAGGGCATATTTGGGGCGGTGAGATTCTTCTGTATGCTACTGCAATGATGGACACATGACAATACGCATTTGTCAAGGCCTATGGCACTATACAGCAAAAAGTGTAAACCATAATGTAAACTATTGACTTTGGTTAGTAGCAATGTTGCAATACTGGTTCATCAATTGTAACAAATGTACCACACTAATCTGTTAGTAACAGGGGAAACTATATGTGTGGGTGTGGAGGGAGTCATATAGGAATTCCCTATACTGTCTGTATAATTTTTCTGTAAATGTAAATCTGAAACTTCTTTGCAAATAAAGTTTATTATTACAAAAAATTAATTGTACTTTATGTTCTAATAATGAACAAAAGGAAATTAAAATTTTAAAGTATTTTATTTACCTTATCATCAAAAAAATGAAATACTTAAGGATAAGGCTAACAAAATACATGTATGATCTATACACTGAAAAACTACAAAACATTACTGAGAGAAATTTGAAAAAAACTAAATAGGGAGATAAATTATGTTCATGGATCAAAAGGCTCTATTTTTAAGATGTCAATTTACCTCCAAATTTACCTGTTGATTCATTGCTATCTTTATCTAAACTCCAAAGGAACTTAGGAGAAATTACCAAGCTGACTCTAGGATTTGTATAGAAATGGAAAGGACCAAGAATAAGTAAAACTATTTCAAAAAGAAGAATAAAGTTGGATGACTTAACACTACCAGTTTAAAAAACTTACTGTAAATTTATCATAATCAAGACAGTATGATATTGGCCCACATAAACATATAGATCAGTGTAACATAATAAAAGAGTCAAGAAATAGATACAGAGATACACAGTAAATTGATTTGCAATGTAGAAGCTAAAGTAATGCATTGGGGGAAAATAGTATTCCAACAAATGATGTTGGAACAACTGGATTGCCATATGCCAAAAATGAAAAATTAACCATCTTTATTTCACATTATACTCAAATGTTAACTTAAAATGCATTGTGTGTATAAACATAATGGATAGAACTGTAAAATTTCCAGAAGGAAATATAGGTAAAAATATCTTTGTGATCCTGAGGTAGGAAAAGATTTCTTAGAATACAAAAAGTATAAAATATTTTAAATGATAATTAATACTATTAATTAAATATTTTTACTCTTCAAGAAACACTTAAAAGATGAAAAGACAAGTCACAGACTAGGGAAAAACATTGGCAAAATAAACATCCAATAATAAGCTTGTATCCTGAATATACAAAGAACACTTAAAAGTCAAAATTAAAAAGATATATAACCAAATTTTTAAAAGAGCAAAATAGCTGAACAGACACTTCATAAAAGAAGCACATTATACAGTGCTTAACATTGTTAGTTATTAGGGGAATGCAAATGAAAGTCATATCACTACATATCCAATACAATAAAAAGACTGTTAATACCAAGTATAGGCAATGATGTACTGCAACTGAAACTCTCATATATTGTTGGTGGGAATGAAAAACGGTATAGCTACTCTGGAAAACAGTCCAACCATTTCATATAAAATTAAACAGACACCATATAACCCAGTATTTCCACTCCTAGGTATTTACTGCTCCCAAATAAAAGCATATACCCATACAAAGATTTGAAATGAATATTCACACCAGCTTTATTCCACTAGTCAAACAGGAAACAATCCTGGTCTATCAACCAGTGAATGGGAAAGCAAATTGTGGTATAGCCATCAATACATTACTACTCTGCAATAGACCAAAAGAATTATTGCTAATCTGAATTAATATGTTAATTAAAGAAGGGAGATGCAAACAGAAAGTATATCATTTGGTTACTGGGGGGTGGGGCTGAAGAAGAGCTGGACTATAAAGCAGAGGAAGTTTCTAAGGTAATAGAAATGCTTATACTGTGATTTTGTAGGTAGTCGCACAGAAGTAAACATTTGTCATGACTTAATAAATTGTACACATGAAATAGATGAGTTTTATCACATATAAATATAGAAATTACATTTCAGGACAGCTTTTAAAAATAAAGCTTAAAAAATATAGTAGACACAAGAAGACCCTGGCCTTGCCATGGGAACTTAGTTCCTTCTCTCTGGCCGTAGAAATTGTTTTGTGTCTCAATCTGAGACAGTCAAGTGAATATTGTAGCTCTCTTCTTTGATAGTTATTTAACCAGTAGGCTGTAAGTCTAGAGCTGCTTGCAGCCATCCTTCCACCATGGGGGGAAGCCAGCTTGAGAAGGAAGCTACGCTCTGTGTTTTCACATTTATTCCTTACAACCATTTAATGAGATAGAGCTTATTTCCTCATTTTTCAGATAAGAAAACTGAGAGACTAAATAGTTTTCAAAGAGTTACACAATTAGCAAATGGCAAAGAAGGGACCTGGGCCCATATGATGCCAAACTTCATACCCTTTACTGTTATTCAAGGAAAAAAGAATACAAAAAAGACCTATAATTTTAGATTTTTCCATCTTCTGTTGTTAAACACGACATTGTAGCAATCAGGATAATTCTTATATTATCAATATATCTACTCAAGAAGGAAAATTTGAAATTACATGGCACTTATTTTATAACCATAGTATACATTTATATGCATTGCTTTTGGTTACTGTTTATACATGTATATTTATAAGGGTTTAAAAAATAAATTACACAAATAAGAATACAAATTGAGAAAATAATTGCTACAGGAGTAAAAAACAAAGCAGGAAAACAAAATCTTTTGTTTTAATCAAGAATCTCATATGCATACAAGCTCACACAGGCACAATCATTTGAGATGTCCTATATGGACTGTGACATGAAAAAATTAGATAAACAGAGCCTCATTAGGCATGTTCAGGGGAAAAGACCACAGGATGTTATATTAAACAGGGACACCTGACTAGGTTAGTTTACTGCTATATTCTGAGCTGCATAATTTGAATGTCAGTGTTATGCAAGGGAAATGCTTTAAGTTTAGCTGTACAGTGGCAATTATGCAAATATGATACTTCTTCATCTAGTCTAGTCTGGTTTGCAAAATCAGATATGCTCAAGCATGTTTTAGAAGTTCTATAAATCATTCTACAATAAATACAAACCCAGTATAACTGATAGAGGAAAATTTGCAGAAAATTAATGATTGGTGCAGAGAAATCAAAATTTCCGAATATAGAAATACATTTTCTTTAAAGAATGTAGAAATTGAAAATAATTGCAACAAGCAAAAGATACTGCTAACTTATAAGAATATAAAATACATGGGTTTGTAGGTACATGTGGCTATCTCTCACCTATAGAAAACAATCCATTATGTTCCCAAAGCAAAGGGCTTTTGTTCTTTCACATTTAGTATATTAGGACAATCTACTAGGAATTCCTTATTTCACATTCTAAAAGAAGATGCATTTGCTAAAGTCCTTGATCTTTTTTTTTTTTTTAAAGATTTATTTATTTTATTACATATCTCCCCTTCCCCCCCACGCTGCGGCTACGCGCCGAGCCTGGGTCACTGCGCAGGCGCGGCTTTCCCCGCTTGTGGGCGGCTTCTGCTTCCGTTCACGGCTGGCTTTCAGTTCGCAGGTGGCTGGCTGCGCTCCATTCGCGGGCGACCTGCCCTGCCCGTGGCGGCTTTTGCCCTGTCCATGGCAGTTTTTTGCCCTGCCCACGGTGACTCTGGCCTGCCCATGGCGGCTTTGCCATTCTCAAGGCGGGCTGCCCGCTAGGAGAGGTCCCCGGGAACCGAACCCGGGGCCTCCCATGTGGTATGCCGGCGCCCTATCCACTGGGCTATTGAGCCGGCCCCTCATTGATATTTGATGTACTCAATTTATTAAGAATAAATGATCATATCTTACACCTACTCAAATAGTAAGAAAATCTCCCATTCTTTGAGCATTTAGTATATTCTAGGTACTGTTCTAAGTGCTGTATTAACTCATTTAATCTTCACAACCATCCTATGAAGTAAATTGTACCAATATTCTCATTTACATATGAGAAAATTGAGGCCCAGAGAAGTTAAGTAAGTTGCCCAAAGTCACACAGCTGGCAAATGCTAAAGTTATTACCACTGTGCTAACTCTGTAAGTGGTTGTGTGTTTGTGTGTGTGTGTGTGTGTGTGTGTTCTGGGTATGTGTTCTAAGTTTCTGGAAGTTTCTAGATTCTATATTTTGAGTAATGATATATTCTGGAGAGGAGTTTATCTCAATTTGAATGCTTTCCATGACCATATCACCCACTAAGAAAAACGGTAATAGACACAAGATAATATAGTTTGTACCAGATGACTTCTCAAACTTTATACATGTGACGCTGCTCTCCTGGACACCGTTGACTGAACCAAAGAAGGATACCTGACTATTAGGCTAACAAGAAGTCTGTAAAATATTTGGATGCAAAAGTGTTCACAAAGGGCATCTAGCCAAATTTTCTCTCTAAGCTTCTATACCACAGTCTCTGCCTCTGTGGTTTTCACTCTCTGCCCCTCTCTTCACACTCCTCCCTCTGGAGGTCTGAACTCACAAGAGGTTTGAGCCTTGAGAGTTAATCAGTCCTTAATGCCAAGAGAAAGAGAACAATACAAACAGAGATGGAGTATCTAAAACCCATAGTGGAGGGGCCGGCTCGATAGCCCAGTGGATAGGGCGCCGGCATACTACATGGGAGGCCCTGGGTTCGATTCCCGGGGACCTCTCCTAGCGGGCAGACCACCTTGAGAATGGCAAGGTGCCATGGGCGGGCCGGAGCCGCCGTGGCCAGGGCAAGAAGCTGCCACAGACAGGGCAAGAGCCACCACGGGCAGGGCAGGTCGCCCGCGGATGGAGCGCAGCCAGCCACCCGCGAACTGAATCAAGCTCCGGCCGTGAACGGACGCAGAGACCGCCCACAAGCGGGGAAAGCCACGCCTGTGCAGTGACCACTCTCGGCGCGTCGCCGCAGCGGGGGGAAGGGGAGATATGTAATAAAATAAATAAATCTTTAAAAAAAATAAAAATAAAAAAAATAAAACCCATAGTGGAGGATATTCACAGGACCCACACAGCTTTTGAAAGTTTGACAAACTCATCAGAGTGACCCTGCTTTCCTTACTGCACTCAAAGTGTTGAGACCTGGGTCCACTGGATTTTCTGCACCCTTAAACACTCTCTTACAACAAACACCTGTGACCTTTTGGTACCCTGTGCACACCTCTGTTCTTTGCAACCTCAAAATACCTATCATGGAGATTTTAAACAAAGAAAAGTCCTTACTAATGAAAATAAAAACGTTTGAGTTTTAGAAAGCCGTTCTTAATTGTTTATATATATATAACATTGATTACATAAATGTTACACAGAAATTTTAGGGGTACCCATGTGCCACACCTCCCACAACCTTCCACATATATATCCTTCATCAGTGTGGCACAACGTCTGTAATAGATATACACATTTTGGGGCTTTGCCATCAAGCATGGACCACGGTTCAGACTGTAGACCGCCCTCTCTCCCACTTTAGTAAGGCATGGCTGCTTTGCACAGCTATGTTCCTTCTTTTGTTTTGATGCACATTTCAAGATTTCTGTTTTACTTAACCATGAAAATCAGTAAGGAGTAGTTATCACACAAGGGAACCGAGAAGAAATTGAGTTAAGACATTTAGTTCTAAATTGTCAGAATGTAATTGGAAAATTTCCAAAATAAATATATCCACAATCACTAGCCACCATATAGTTTCCATGATTAAAAAGTAATCAAGACAAGCATTTCCCTATATTCCATTCTAAGTTCCAACTTTCAAAATATTTCATTAAGTTGAATATCAAGCAAGGAACAATCCAGAGGCATCTAATAGAGAAAGGGAAAACATAATTTGTTGCAACCATTTTTAATTGGCGTGCTGAATAGTTTTTTAAAATGTCCCCCTCTCATCTGCTAATGGAAAAACAATAACTACTTCTGCACCAGTAGCTTCAGCTATTGGTAAAATGAGGGGAGGTCAGAGCTTAAGCTACAATGACTTTTAAATATACAATGAAAATACTGAGATACTGAAATGTATTCGAGCCCTCCTATGTTAGAGAAAAGAAATTTCAAACTGCAGCTGGATTTCCAAATCTCAGCAGAGCTGACCTCAGTCTGCTCTTTTACAAACTGTCAGTCATACTAACCTTCTGTGTTTACCAGAAGCTACAATCTTTTGGTCGCAAACATGGGGGAAAAAAAACAGATTATAGAAAAGCCACAACCCCCTTCCCAAACTACTCTGAAGAGTAACATGCTCAGTTTGTTCAAACAATTTAAAGTGAGGTGGGGAGAGGTGGGAATAAACAGCAATATAAATGTCAAGAAACTATACGTATGTCATGCTGATTTTAACAGATCCTTTTCAATTAAGAAACAGGTAATAAATAGTATCAGCGACGAAAGTGCCAGCTACTTTATATATATATAGTTAAATCTCTACAGCAGTTTCATGAAGTAGTAATTGCTTTCTAGATTTTACACATGAAATTCAGTTGTTTGACCAAAATCACAAAGCTAATGTGTGACAGAATTGGTATCCAAAACCACTCCTCTCTGACAACAAAACCCATGTTTATTATATTGCACTACCTCTCATAGTAGGTGCTAAATAAACAGTAATAAATAAGAAGTTAACAAACATCTGTTGAGTAATACATGCCAAAATCTCCAGTCACAAAATATTATATGTTCTTTGAAAGGTGCAATGTGTGTTTCTATAAGACTTTGATGTATGCAAACAAGAATTTAGAAAGTGGGAAAAGTCTATCTCCTATTTCTTTGCACACATTATTCTGTCTTCAACATAAATCAATTTCTTTACCTCTTTGTCTTACTTTCTCTCCAAGAAACTGTTAATTCCCTTGTCTAGACCCTAAGCACCCCTTTCCTGGACAGTTATAACCTCCTTCCGGCCAGTATCCTAACATCATGGCCAAAGTTCTTTTCCATGCCTGCCAACTTCATGACAAACTCTAGTATGAAGTCCCTGAGGTTTCCCAAGACCCTGCTAATTACAGAAATGTGGGCTCTTCCTTCCAGGATCTCACTCTACCCTACCTGTCTGTTCCTTTCACTGCTATAATCTAGCTGTATTATGAATTATGGAGGGTCCTAAACAAGTTGGGTCCTAGACAAGCTGGCTCCTTTACATTCCTCTTCACCTCCAAGATCCATGCAAACTGTTCCAAGTTGTATTTGCAGGATGAATTTCCAAAAAAGAAATACAAGACTGGCAAAGTGCTGTCTTGCCTTTTACGAAGTCCTTTGAACAGATCTGCTTCACGGTTAGTCCCAGGAGATCCCTATTCACTATACTATTGAATTTGGCAATCAGATTATGGCTGAGAGGACATCCCAGATGGATTTGCTAAACTGGATTTTATTTTGAAGCTGACAAGTGACACAGTATTCTAGCAAAAGGAGCATTCCCATAAAAAATGGAGACTTTGGTTTGCCCCATTCCCTCCATTATCAGTATTCTTCCTTGTTTTCAAATCTATACTTCAAAGAGTAAGAGCTCCAGTTGTGGAATGGGAGGTGGTAGTCCTCTGTGCCAGAAAGTATTCTTTTCTACCCACAGCCAGCCCTCAGCCAAACTGCAATGGATTTGTTAATTTATTTTACAAGGCTGCCAATGTGACAACCAGGAGATCCAGCTCAACTACACCCAACAGTTCACCATTGGAATCACATCACATTATGTTAAGGCCACTTGCAGTATTTCTCATGCTCTTTTTTTTTTTTTTCTGGGACTTCAATCTGTAAAGGCACTAGAAGCCAGAAGTGCCAGTGTCCATATTTTTTGCTTCCTGGTAGGGACTTGCTTAAAAAGGAAAGCAGCACAAAATAGAGCCAAGAGAAGGAAAGCCCTGCCAACATCATGTGAGCTCTTGGATTCAACCGTGCCTGCAGATAAAACCATCGTTGGACTTTCTAGTGAGGCAAGCCAATAAATTCCTATGTGCTTTTTCAGCTTAAGCAAGGTTAGTTGGAATATTTTTGTCACTTGCAATTGAAAGAGCTCTAAATAATAAACAGTGTGTAGTTGAGAGGAAAGATGGCTATGTGAGGTATATTTCTCAATAGGAAACAGATGGCACTCTCAAATTGGATAATTTTAAGAGGAATTTTTAAAATCACGGTTCTATTTACAAAGATGTAGGCAGGGTATATAGGAACAGCAGGGGTTAGTGCACTAACCCAGAATCAAGTGCAGTAGTGCTGTAATCACCCTTGTGTATGAAAGCACAAGAGGAGGCAGTTACCAGAACACAAAAGGAGAGACTCATGTAGAAAAGTTGCCTTGAAAGAAATGGCGATGTTGAGTTAAGGGACGTAGCAAGCTTAAAGTGAATTCACGGGAAAAGAGCAAGGGGAATAAACACATCGACATCATTCTCTTTCCTAGTTGTGATCTCCTGCCTGGACTCCTTATAGAGCATAGCTGAAAGTTAGAGACCAAAGACACCTGTGATGTAATCCACATGAATAAATCTCCCAGAGCAGAGATCAAGGCTTAGAAGAGAGTTGTTCAAATGGAGGATACTCAGGACATCCCACATGCTTTGTCCGTCACCATCCACTCTTGTCCTTTGACAAAATACATGTCCTCATCTCAGTACCTATAAAGTGCCATCAGCTTTCATCTCATCATGGAGAGATGTCAATTTTATCACATTGTCACCCATCTTTCATGGT
>PVKH010024483.1:0-13631 GCA_004027955.1 Chaetophractus vellerosus
GGGTAGAAGCTTACAGTTACTAGGCCACAAAGCATAAATTTCTTCCCATACCAGAGTCCATGCCCTGGAGCAAGATGGCTGCCGACGTCTCCAGGGTTCAGGCTTCTGGATTCCTTTGTTCCCGGGGCTGCGTTTCTCTCCGGGCTTAGCTTGTTTCCTTCACGAGTTCAGCTGAAGACTATGAGACTCTCTGCGTTGCTTCTCTCCACAAGGCCAGCTGCGGCTTATCCGGCGATCGGCTCACTCCAACATCAGAACTGCTTTTTTAAATCTCCTTCTCCAAAATCTCCTCTCTGCTTCTCTCTAATCTCTGCTTCTCTACTTGAGACCACGCCCACCGAGGGGCAGGGCTCAACGTCTCACTGACATGGCAGTTAACGCCCTACTCACAACTCAATCCTGCCCAGATGAACAGACCAGCTTACAAACATAATCTAATCTATATTTTTGGAATTCATAATTAAATCAAACTCAAACCATTACAATAGGGTAGGGAAAAGGTAGCTATGAAGCAGAGAGAAAGGAGCCTTGGAAGTCTCTTAGCTAACTGTTGCTGCTGGCCACCTTCCGGCAGTCTGAGGGAGGTCGGGAGCCTATTTAAGGTGCTGATTGAAACCCTGGGACACTGGTTCTTTCTCTTAATACAAAGCCAAGTAGCCACATTTTTAAAAAGACCTTTTGAAAATTGACTGTAAAATGGCATGTAATATCCCAAGGAAAAAATAAACCACATTTAGTAAATCAAATGATCCTCAGGGTAAAGATTGCTTTATATGGTGTTCCTACAAAAAGGGAAGGCACAAGTGGTAAAGCGTGGCCAGGAAAATTCGTCGAGCAGCCCATGTGAGTTCCAACCTGAAACAGACTTCCCAATGTTCTCAGTCCAGTATGTGTTTACTGCCCACTGGCTCTGAGAAAAATGGAAGGATTCCCACTAAGCCTGGGAAATAGAAAGTTTACTTAGCCAGCGATACTTTTGGGAAATTAAGGAATATTTATGACAATTCATAGTGACCACAGAATTTAGTATAGATCTTTCAGATACATTTTGCCATAGGCAGATTGCTATTTGACTTCAGATTGCAAAAAGCAAGGATGGTGAACAGTGCCAACCTAAGATTTCACTTTTATTTAATTCATCACAATACTGATGGTAAAAATGATAAGAAAGCTAATATATGTAAACATGTCCAAAATAATGAGAATTTGACTATGTGGGGTTAGCATTTAACTCCTGTCCTCTGCTCAGGTCCTGTTCTCATTTCATTAATCCTGCAATAACTTGACCCTGAATTTTACATGAATGAATAGTTTTGGACCTCACTTATGGTAGTATATGTCAGGATTTTAATCCTATAACAATGATGATGAGAAGATAAATTGATGATGCTACCCTTTTCTGAGTGCTCACCCTATGCCATGCATTGTGCTGAGCCTTTAGTGTACATTGACTCATTAATATCCACAACCAACTAGATGGAAACCCTCTAATGACTGCCCATTATATTTCAAATAAAAATCAAAGCTCCATACCAGGGCCTGTATGGACCAGCAAGATCCAGCCTCTGCCAACTTTTCCAGCCTCATGTCCTGCATCTTTCACACTCACTCAGTCACAACCACAATGGCCTTTTTGTTCTTGGATCCTGCAAAGCTCATTCCCACCCAGGGCTTTTGCACCCACTGTTCGTCTGCCTGGACCTCCCCTTCCCCAGGTCTTAGTTTGCAGGGCTCTTCCTGGTCATTCAGGGCCCAGATTAAATCGCACCTTCCCAGAGAGCTTTTCCTTGAAAACTCAGTCTACACAACCTCCTCTGTATTTCTATCACATCTCTTCTGTAATGGTTTGACAGTTTTATCTAATTATGAATTCCAAAGATATAAATTGAATCATGCTTGTAAACTGATCTGCTCATCTGGGCATGATTGGGTTATGATTAGGGCGTTGACTGGGCTGCATCAGTAGGGCGTTGAGCCCCACCCCTCGGTGGGTGTGGTCTCAAGTGTAAAAGGCAAGACAGAAGATTTGAGAAGCAGATTTTTGAGATGCAGTTCTGATGTTGGAGAGGGCCGTTCACCTGGTAGTCTACAGCTGACCTTGTGGAAGAAGCGCTAAGCCGGAGAGAAATGGAGCCCTGGCCAGAGAGGAACCCAAAGGCTTGAGCACTAGCAGATGTCGGCAGCTGTCCTGTTCCAACACGAGGACTTTGGTGAGGGAAGAAACTTATGCTTTGTGGCCTGGTAACTGTAAGCTTCTACCCCAAATAAATACCCTTTATAAAGACCAGCCAATTATTGGTATATTTTGCAAAGGCACCTCTTTGGCTGACTAATACACTTCCTATTTTATTGTCATCATAACACCTAACACTCTCCGAAAATTTTCATGCTAGTTAATAATTTTTTAAACCTCTCTATCTCCACCAAATGAAATAAAATTTCCCTGAGAGTTTGTACCAAACATATCCTTCATTTTTATGTTCCTGACTCTTAGAACATTGGTTAGCACAAGGTAGGTGTTAATAAAGGAATAAACCCCAATTTTTGCATGAGAAAACTAGAGCATAGAGAGATTAATTTATATGCCTTAGGCCACACAGCTCCTAAATGGTTCATGCAGGATTTACCCATGTTTAACTCCAAAGTCCAATATGCTGTAAAACACTGATTAAGAGTATTCCATCCACTTTCTGAAAATCACGTGCTTTGCCAGCTTTTTACACACTGTTCTGTGGGAGCCTAATGCTGGTTGGACAGCATATCATCTTGTAGTGACCTGGGACAGAATGTGGCAGATACCTCTGTGGCATTCTGGGCCTCCACCTTGTTCAGACAATGCCTTAAGATTTGATTTCACTTTCTTACTAGGTGTTGTGGTTTAGGGAAGGAAGACTAATCTTGAATTTGTTTAATTGTGCTCTTTTTCTACTTCTTTGATTTGAGGGCAGGTCTCTCCTATATCTCTAACTAAGGCCCATAATGACAACCACAAGACTTTTATTTCCAAATAATAGCCCTATGACTCATGCCAACATCTATGGGTCTACTTACCCTAATTTTAGATATATAACAAATTTTTCATATTGAACTATCTACGTATTCCTACAACTATTATTTCTCATCTGCTTTTGAATTTTTACCAAGAGAAAATGATGTTATTAAGGTAAAGGATAAAATAGCCCCTCCATAACCCATTTAAGAAGATAATTCTCTTTATCTATGGAAAAGCAAGACCTGGCTTTGAGTTCTAGCTGACACTCAGCAGGCAGTGACCTTGGACATGTCAAGCAATCTGCATGAATCTGTTTCTTTATCAGTGATGTGAGAATGATGAAAATTACCTTCCTTATAGGATTAGCATGAACATCAAATGACCCATATGTGAAATTGCTTTGTAAACTGTAAACTATTCAAATGTTAGTTTATATCTCATTGTCATGTGTCTGTATCTGTGAACACTTAGATGCATTTATGTCATATATATAATATATATATATATATATGACTGTTTATCTATCATGATTTAGGTTGGGACCAGATTAGACGATAGTTTTTACTCTAGACTAGTGGTTCTCAACCAGAAGTGCTTTTGTCCCCCCAGGGAACATTTAGCAATATCTGGATACATTTTTGGTTGACAAAGCTAGCAGGTTGCTATTGGAATCTAATTAGGTAGAGGCCAGGGATGGTTCTAAACATCCTTCAATACACAGGCCAGCCCTCCAACCCCCACTCTCCACTCCCTATCCCCCAATCTCCACAGAATTATCTGGCTCAAAATGTTAATAGTCCGAGTTTGAGAACCCTAGAGTAGGGTATCTCAAAGTTTAGCATGTGTCAGAATCAGCTGGGGACTTCTTAAAATACAAACTGCTGTGTCCTATCCCCAGTTTCTGACTCACATCTAGGGTGGGGTCTAGAAATGTGTTCTAACAAGTTCCCAGGTGATGCTAATGTTGTTGCCTCTGGGGACCACACTTTGAGAACCATTGATAGGACAACTCCTTCTACATGCACCAGTCGATTTGATAGACTGCTTTGCTCAGCCAACAGAGCAAGTAGTGTCTTTAGTTCTTAAGGGTGTAATATTTGCATCAGCCACTATTAAGCATTTTCCTTATCTCCAGTCTCCCCTCAACCCATGTGCCATGAATTCAAATATCCTGGTTCAAATTTATCTAGTGTGACCCGATACTCCAGAACATAGTTCTCAACATTGTCTGTGTATTGACATCACCTGGAGCCTAATTAAAATGTGGCTTCTAATTCAATAGGCCTCAGGTGGGGCCTTATATTTTGTGTTTCCGACAAGCTCTCAGATGATGTTGATTCTGCCTGTCCAGGGACCACACTCTGAGCAGCAAAACTAAAGTTTCCAGGAACTAACAATTTCATTAAGAGAATTAGAATTAACACACACAGAGACCACAACAATCAGCTGATTACCACCTGGTAGTATCAGCTCTTTCTAAGATAAAAAATGAGAAGGTGATTTTGGAACAGTGGTACTCAATCCTGGCTGCACCTGAAGATCTTACTTTTTTGGTATGGAAAATATTTTTTGGAAGCAGGTGTTTATAGTGAGAAGGGCACTACATTAAGATTTGGAAATACCACAGTTGTGGCCTAGTGATTGGCATTTGAGCTGTGGACTCTTAGAACTTAATGTCTACCAGATGATTCTGTTTAAAAGTGGGGATGAAAAAAATACACTGTGCTTTGAAAATATGCATACTTTTGTTGTCAGGTTCAAATGAAAAAAGTGTAAGAGAAAACATCATTCATTCATTTGTTCATTTAAAATATTCACTGGGTGTCCACTCTGGGCCAAACATTATTCTAGATGCTGGGGAATACATTAGTGAACAAGACCAAGACAGACCGTGGCCTTATGGAGCTCGGAGTCTAGTGGTGAAAACAAGTATCAAACAGGCAATTATAATAACATAGGGTGAGTTTTATGATAGGGAAGTACAGTATGCCATGGGTACTTATAGAAAATGAACTACCTTCATCTAAGTATCAGGAAGGAACTCAGTAAGCAAGGGGTGTTTAAGCTGAGATCTGAAGGCAAGGGCTTGAGGCAGAGGGATGGTATGTTCAAAGGCCCAGCAATGAGAGAGCACAGTGACCAGAGAGTGTGTTTGGGTATCACTGGAGCATGGGGAATGAGAGGAGCAAGGTTTCCTAAGAGTTCAGAGAATACTATATTCTACAGGATGCATTTGGTTACAGGTGGCAGAAACCCAACCCATAAGAGCTAAAGTGAAAAAGGGACTTTTTGGCTGATGGGACTGGGAAGTTCATGGGTGGAGCTGGCCTCAGGGGGAGTGAAATGAAATCAAGTCTGTCACTTTGCTCTCCTATCTCCTCTATTTCCTTCTATGTGCTGGTATTCTCTCTCTTTTCACCTGGAGCTTCCTCCATGTGGTTAGGAGATCACAGGGCATGGTTAAAGAGAGCTCATGGTTTCCATCATCCCAATTTAGCTGTTGCAGAGAAAAGTAAGGTTTCCTTTCGTCCAGGATGAGTATAAAATCCCAGGTAAGAACTCTGATTGGTCCAGCTTGCATCATGTACCATTCTAGGTTAATGGCTGTCAGGGAAGGAGTACTGTGACTGGCTTTCCCACTAAGACCACAGGAGAGAGGGAGGAGATATTACCTTAGGGGAGAATGGGTGGCAGAAGAAAGCGTCAAAGTGATGCTCATAAGACAGAAACAAACAATATTTGCTGCAAGTATCTAGTGGGAGGAATACGGCAGGAGTATGCATGTCATGGTAAGGACTTCGACTTCTTCCTAAATGCAGCTTCCATGGGGAGTTTGGTTTTGATCACATTGTTGATTTGTCTAAATACTGTATAGCAGCAGACAGATATTTGGATTTCACCTAAGGAAAATGAGAAGAGAAGGGGAGAAAAGATAAGAGGAATTTTATACTTTGTGTGAAATACAAGGAGGTAGAACAAAATTAAAAATTATCTTCCGTATATTATCATCGCTGTAATTCTCAAGTCAACCCTGGGATGCCTGCTAAGTGTCTGTGGTGCAATGAAAACTTTGGTTCTTAGACCAGAAGACATTCAGACCTTCAGAATCCTTTTGAAATTAATTATTCTCCTAAAGGTATTATGGTCAAGTAATATGATATCTTACTCAAGAAATTCCACATAAATTGATTTCACATAAATTAAACTGAGGAACACTATTCCAACTTAAGTAATATATGCAAAGATATAATTTATATGATATTTACAATTGGTCAAAATAGGTTATTCATTAACTATATAATATTGGAATTAAAGTAGTAGAAGAATTTTGATAATTCGTTTCAGGCTTTAGCTCAACTCATGGATACTGGTTAAACAGTGAAGGTTGGACAAAAGTATTAAGGTATAGGAGGTAGCAGAATTGTTCATTCTGTAAATTGTTGTGTCTGTATAAATAGAAGGAATTATAGGGAAAAACATTGAGGCTGTTTATTATCTAGGCTTGCATTGTCCAACATGGGAGCTATAGTAATTTAAATTGATTGAAATAAAATAAAATAATAAATTCATTTCCCTAGGCACACTAATTATATTTCAAGTGTTCGGATGGCACATGTGGGTAGTGTCTACCTAGTGGAACAGCACTCAGAATGTTTCCATCATCCCAGAGAGTTCTCTTGGACAGTGCTAATTTAGATAGTATCTATGGGCCAAGTCCTCTTTTCTGGGATGAAATAAGCTCAAAAAATGTTGACGAGGATTCTCTTCCCTCCTTACAGGAAGTCCTGTCTACTCTGCCTTTAAGAGACATCCAAGTCCACCACTTCTCTTCTTTTCCATTGCTGTTCTCTGAGCCCCAGCCATTGTTATGGCCCATCTGGACAACTGCGGTGGCTTCCTGACCCACCTCCCTGTTTCCATTCTCCCCTATTTATGTGTGCTCCCACAGAGCAGCTGGAGTGATCTTTCAAAAACATACATCATGTTTAAATTTCTTGGAAAAGAAAAAAGGAATGCAAAGGAAGGAATGGAATATTTATTGGGTCCTTAATGTTTACACCATTGTGCACTCTTCTTTCAAATATGCAATTTTTTAAAATCCTTCTTTAATCTCACAATAATAAGTGAAAGAGGTGTTAAAACTCCCTGATTTGCAAAGGTGGAAATTAGGACTCAGAGAAGGCCAATAACTTGTTTGTGCTTACGTAGCTAGTGTCAAAGCTGCTGAAGAAATGAATGTATGAATCATTAGAAAGCAGGGTCCATAAGCTTTCAGCTAGACTGCATTGCCAAAAATTATTTAGCCCTAAAATTTTTTTTATTGTGTCCTTATCTACTTTATCTGTTTATTCATCTGGACTTTGCATCTTTATTTATGATAACAGCAGTCGTCTCATCAGAATAGAGTTGAATGTCTGTATTTCTTTAACTCGGCACGACTCCAAAGTGGCAGGTCAAGTTTTTGGTTTTTTTTTTGAAGAATGCGTGAGTTATTTATTTATTTATTTATTTATCCCCTCACCCTGCTGTTTTTGCGCTTGCTGTCTGCTCTCTGTGTCCATTCACTGTGTGTTCTTCTGTGTCACTTGTCTTCTCTTTAGGCAGCACCAGGAACTGATCTGGGACCTTCCAGAGCGGAAGAGGCGCTCAATCTCTCGTGCCACCTCAGCTCCCTGGTCTGCTGTCTCTTATTGTCTCTCCTTTGTGTCTCTTTTTGTTGTGTCATCTTGCTGCGCCAGCTCTCCTGCGCAGGCCAGCGCTCCTGTGCAGGCCAGCTCTCCGCTCGGATCAGCTCTCCGCTCAGATCAGCTCGCCGCGCGGGCCAGCTTGCCTTCACCAGGAGGTCCTGGGAATCGAACCCTGGTCCTCCTATATGGTAGACGGGAGCCCAATCGCTTGATCCACATCCACTTCCCAGGTCAAATTTTGCCATGGCTTATACTGACAGAGTCACCTGCCCCACCAAGTCGCCCCATTGTCCTAGAATTTAGGTAGTGCCTCCCCATCTTTTTTGGGCTTGAAGCACTATTTAAAATACTAGAGTTTTTGAAGGCACACTTGAAGGGGTTTAAAGATTCAAAATAGCACCCACAAAAAGCCTGTAATAATGACAACAAATCTTAATACAGTAAAACAACACCTTGATATATAAAAATATATTCACAGTGATCACACTGTTGATCACAGTGTCACTTTTTGACACTATGCTATACCTCTTTCCTTGCAATGCTCTACATGTTCCATCTCTCGGGCCTCACTAAATTAAGAGTTTGTATACTGAATTGTAGGAAAAGTAAATTTTGCACATTCATTACCATCTGGGAAGATCCCTTTGAAGGGATTGCAGCATAGCAGTTGGTCAGAGTAGGTTGGAAGACTTGTTTTAAGTCTTTTTAAGATCTCCTCCCCTCTTTATCCTCTAAGTGGCAGCATTGTGATATATAGGGGGCTGTTGGCATCAGCTACATATAAAGTTGTAGGATGGAGATACCCTTAGTGGCTTTTGACTTCACTGCATTGCTTCAGCTAAAACAAATACCTTAAAATCGTTTGCCCCTCAACATTCCTTATTATAAAATCTTTTAAATTTGTTTCTTAGGCCATGGATAAAGCTGAGGAGGGGTTATGAAATCTGACAATATTAACGTGGAATAATCTGTTTCAGTCTCCTAATTTTACTGATGAAGAAATTGACTATTAAAAGGTTGAAGCAGTTTGCTCCAGGTCATATAACTAGTTGGGGAAGTAATTAATCGCTAGTGGAAAATAGTGTGGACGTTGGAGTCAAATTGGACTTAATATTCCAATCCTGTCATTTGCTAGCTGTTTTGAACTAGGGCAAGTCATATAAACACTCTGATCCTCTGTTTCTTTATCTGTAAATAAGGATGATAATATCTAGGTTGCAGGGTTGTTGGTTGTTGCAAGTTTAGAGATACCTATATTCAAATAACCTAGCAGAATGTATTAGTTATTGTCGTACTTTGCTAAAAGCTGCCAATGCAATATATCAGAAATGTGTTGGCTTTTAGAATGGGAAGTTATCAGGTTAAAAGATTACAGTTCTAAGGCTGTGAAAGTTTCCAAATCAAGGCATCATCAGGAGATGCTGTCTCCCTGAAGTTTGGCTGCAGGTGACCCTGGACTCCGTCCCCATGGCAAGACACAATGGTGACTCTTTGGTCTGGGTCTCTGCTCCAGGCTTACTTTCTCCCTGGGCTCAGCTGTGGGTTATCAGGTATATGGTTTGTCTCTCCCCTCTCTCCAGGCCTCCATCTCAGCCTCTTGGGGTTTCTTTGTCTCTGCCGTTGTTTTTGATGTGTCTCTGCTTTTAGTCCTCCATTTATAAAGGACACCTGTAAGAAGATTAGGACCCACCCTGGGTCCTACAATCTAAGCAAAGGCCCTTCACTGAAGTGATCTAATCAAAAGTGATCTAATCAAAAGGCTCCTTAACTGAATCTAACCAAAAGTTCCCACATACAAAAGTTTTACATGCACAGCAATGGATTAGCTTAAGAACATGATTTTCTGGGGTCCACAAAAGACTCAAACCAGCACAATTATCTATTGCTATGTAGGAAATTATTCCCAAAATTAGCAGCTTAAAAGAGCAAACCTTTCTTATCTCAGTTTCTGTGGGTCAGGAAGATGGGTGCAGCTTAGGGGGATGACTCTGGTTCAGGGTCTCTTACAAAGCTGTGATCAAGATGTGATTCACAGAGGCATGAAAACCAAGAGGAGGGATCATTTGGGCTGTCTTAGAAACAGCCTAACAGACATAGTACCTGACACATAATGTTCAATTTGAAAGTAGATCCAGAAGCAATGAAGTCAAGTCATAATGGTATCCCAACAGTGATGATTATTGGATCAGTGTTCATCTGCCTTAAGGGTCCATTCTTAGTCTGTCCTTGTTTAAAATATTTATCAATGACTTAAATGATGATATAAAACAATATGATCCAGCAGAGCAGGTGTAGCTCAGTGGTTTTGAGTGCCTGCTTTGCATGTACGAGGTCTGGGGTTCAGTCCCTGGTACCTCCTAAAAAACAAACAAACAAACAAAACCATGTGAATATTCTCGCTGACCTGATTTTGTGATAATTGGGGTAGGCTAAACATTTGCTATATTAGAAACCATGCATGTGTCCCCAGACCTAGTTTTTCTCCCTAGATCTGGTTTTTAGAATGTTGGTGATAAACCAAGCCTGATTTGTTATATGACCATCCTGAATGGGAAACGACTGTAACTTTGGGTATCTTTGGTCAACCTTTAGAGATATAGCAGGGGGATGGATATGGCTCAGGTGGTTGGGCGTCCGCCTCCCTTATGGAAGGAACTGGGTTCGATCCCCGGGACCTCCCAGTAAAAATAGAAAGAGAAAAATATAGAATGCGTGTGGGCCACCAGGCCCTGTGCACTGGTGCGCCACCAGGCCCTAGGTGAGCCTCCAGGCCCCGGGTGAGCTGCCAGGCCCTGCAAGCCATGCAGCAAGATGATGAAGTAACAGGAGAGTGACACAAGGGAAAGCCAAGACGAGATGCACCAAAAAACCAGGAACTAAGGTGGCGCAGGTAGTAGGATGCCTCTCTCCCACATCAGAGTTTCCGAGGATCGAATCCCAGTGAAGACAGGAAGAGAAGGATGAGAAGAGAGGGCACAAGGTTGACACAGAGAGTTGTCCAGCGAATGGACACAGAGACAGCAGAAACAGGGCGGGGGGTGTGTTTTAAAAATGGATAAAAGTAAATAAATAAATAAATTCTTGGAGGAGATGTATAGGGGAGGAAGATACGGACCATAGTTAGTAGTAATACTTTGATAATGCTCTTTCATGATTTGTTGACAGATGTTTCACAACAATGTGGGGTGTTTGTGTGTGGGGGTGATGTGTGGGAGCCCTGATGATATTATGCATGTTTGTTTTGTAAGTTCATGATGTTTACTGAACACTTGTAGTTTATATATGTTCATGTATGAATGATATACTTCAATAAATTGTTTAAAAACAAACAAAACCCAGTATGATCCATTTTTTAAAAATCACATCTCTGTAAAAACTTTTGAACCTTTAGCCCAATATATGTGTATTTATTTGTTATAAGCATCCACTGATGTAAATCTATAAACCAATAATATAAAGAACATTTTCTTTCTTTAGATTAAAAAAACACAAATATAAGTTCTACTATTTTTTACATGAACCCTACAGTGTTGTCTCATGTCCTCTGTGGGTTTGTGCAGGCCACTAATAGGAAACAACTGAGAGACAGAAGGTGGTGGATGTTAAAGTCAGGATCCAAAAAAATATCTCCACAGGTCGGAATGACCGCCAAATATATCAAGACTGGGCATAAATCATACAATCGACTTCCCAGGGTCATTTGCTGGCATATGTGGTACCTTATGGATCCCTACAGAGGTGTGCCTTTTGGATGGGTGAATGACAAAACTTGTCTAGCTCCTCTGGGAATAAGGCTTGGTAAGCTGAGTACAGGCTGCTCTCCTTCTCACGTTGGCATCCTTTTTTTTGGCAGTGCACTGCAATAACCCCACATGGCAGACCTGTGGCTCCTCAGGAGCACAAGTCATAAAGCCTCTTGGGGGTTTCAGATCCATGACTCAAGTGAGCCCCAAGGAATAGGGAAATGAAGTTCATGATGGGGAGTAGTCCTTAAGAATAAGGCTAAGGTTCACTTATCAGAAGTGGAGCACAGTGACTGGTGACTTGTATGAGCTCTCTCACACTCCCATCTTGAGTGCGTACTTTCACCTTACATTAAATTCTCCTGCTACTATATGACTAGTCCTTGAATTCTTTCTCACGACTGTGTCAAGAGCCCTCTCACTCTAGGTTGAAGTCTTTCTCTAAGACCTCCCAGGGCCTCTCCAACATCAGATTTTGGCAACCGATGAAGGGACAGGAAAATTAAGTACCAGCCTGTCGGCCTTTTCTACCTGCCCCTGGCCTTTCCCACCTACTCCTTCATGCTCTGTTCTTTCGGCCACAGAACATAATCTCAGCCCACCTGCCTGACCATGGCCCCCTCCCCGGAGGATGGTAGAGGAATTGCAGATTCAAGGGTCACATGGGTGACCGCTGACGCCATCCATCAGGGTCTGACTAGGAAATTACCCGAGCCAAGAAGGCTTCATCGGCTGCTTTTCCTGTCCCACTGCCATGCAAGAATCCCTCTTTGGGGCTTTCTCTTTTTACTACTCACAACCTTTTCTCACAGCTTAGATATTTCCTATGGTTCTGAGATGGCAAGCTCCTTCCTCCATATAGCAGGTCCCCACTGCCCGATCCACCATTCAGAGGGATTTTGTTGTTTCCGTGGCAATCCATGGTCCAACTTCAAACAGTTGGACCCGAGGATCTCTCAGTTAACCACAGTCTGTGACCTGTTAATGCCAGTTGGCCACTTGTCCACCATCTGTTCCTTTGTCATCCTCACCATTTTGCTGGGGAGAGCAGGACGTTGTATTGGTGACCTATATGACCCAACTCCTTCCAAGGCACATTCTCTCCAAACCCTTGTGTACCTCCCTAAAGATCGCTCAGATACCTTTAGAAGCCCCCACCAGGGACCATCCTCTTCATGTTAGAGACTCTTCTGACCCATATCTGTCTTGATTGGAGGCGACTAGATGGCCATTTTTGTGCCTGCCAGTTCCGCCTCAGACCTTTGTCTCCTCTCAAACTTTGAAATTCCCAAGCAGTCGTCAGGCTCCAGGGATGCCTGGGGATCCCCTGGCCAGTAAAGACCTAGGATGCTAGGTCTCAAACTGGAACCCAGGAAATGAAGGGGGAGTCCTCATAGGCCCCCCCCCCACTCATTTGGGAACCCTCCATGAGGACCCACTATATCTCTCCTTTCTTATCTTCCTCTTTCATCGGTCAATATGGGCCTAGCAGAAGATGAAGACATGGGTAATTCCCGCTCTATACCCACAGACTCCCCCCTTGGGTGCCAGTTGAAACACTGAGTGCTTTCCAGCTGGGTGGCCTAAAGTGGAAAAAATCTAATCTTTTTCTGTAATACTGCATGGCTGCAATATAAATTGGAGGATGGAAAAACATAATCCGAAAATGGAACACTTAATTACAATACCATACTCCAATTAGACCTTTTCAGTAAGCGACAGGGAAATGGACTGAGGTGCCTTATGTTCAGGCCTTCATGGCACTATATGGAAACCCTGACCTCCAGGGACCTGCTGTTTGTCAAGCTCATACCCTCTAGAAAGGCCGAGCAGGATGAAAAGGTCACAAAGAAATCTGAATATAGAAACGATTGCGGGAAAAAAATGTTTTTTCCTATAGGCTCCTTGATTTACCCTGCCCCCTCAGGGCCTTCTCTCTGAGAGAGCTATAGGGCTTCCGACGGGCTAAGTGCGGTATGAGAGGGAAATCTAAGTTTAGCTTAGAACTCTGTCTGCTAGGCCTGGATATTAAGTAGCAAGGCTTCAATATGTGTTCATCAATTGTAACAAATGCACCACACTAATGAGGGATGTTGGAGTGAGCCGATCGGATCGCCGGAGAGGCTACAGCTGGCCTTGTGGAGAGACGCAGCATAGAAAGCCTCATCGTCTACAGCTGAACTCGTGAAGGAAACAGAAGCTAAGCCC
>PVKH010024484.1:0-13617 GCA_004027955.1 Chaetophractus vellerosus
TTTGCATAAGACTAAACAAGTAGTACTTTTGTCCTCTTTTAGATCTAAGAATTACTTAATTTCTAATCTGATCTTTTTGATGAATGCTTTTGATTTAACTTTGTTTAAATTTTCACTTATCCTATTGTTATTTTTCTGGCCATTATTCTTACTTATTCATCTTTGTATTAAACATTGCAGGAAGTAAAATTAAAAAGATAAAAGGTATAGAAATCATCAAAGAAGAAAAAAACCTGTATTTATTTGCAGATAGCCTGACTTCATGTGTAGAAATAACAAAAATATCAGCTTTTCTATTTCCTTTTTGGTTAGTTTTGTTTAAAAAATTAGAATTACTAAGTTAAATTGGAAAAGTTGCTAAATACAAGGTCAATATTAAAAATCAAAACCAATTATTTTTCTATGTGCTAATAACAATCAATTGAAAATTAACTGTTTCAATAGTATGTTTTCTCTCAGTAAGTCATATATGATTAACTATTTTTCTGTGGCATCATTTTCAGTTGCTGTATAATTTTTGCTTAATATTAATTATTGTTTTCCAGTTTTAAATTATAAATAACATATGAATAACATTGACATACACAAATCTTAGAAAATGTCTCTCATTAATTTTCTTGGTGGAGTTCATGATTAAAATATATACAGTTTTATGACTTTGACTACATATTGTTTTTCTGCCATGTTAGAAAACAGGAGACATTTTTACTTTTTAGCACTAATGGGTTAAAGCCCCCATTTTCCTGCAAACCAACCAGCACTCTTTGTTTCAGTCATTGTCAATTAGTTAGGCAAAATATGATATTTCATTGCTTAAATTTGTACTTTTAACAGGAGTAATGAAAAGATTTCATTTGCTATTCAGTTATTTCTTCTTTTTTTGGATTCTGTTTTAATATTAAGCATATTTTGAAGGTTTTACTTTTGATGCTGATTTCTATATTGTCTCTAATTAATTGTTCTGCCAGGAGTTTCTTAATCATTACTTTCTTTTTGAATTTTTGGTTTCTTTTTAATTTTGTTGATAGCATTTTTTAATTATTAAAATTCATTTTATTTTTTAGAGGTAGTATAGGTTTACAGAAAAAATCATACAAATAGTGAAGAATTCCTATATAACCTTTTTCCACACATACACAGTTTCCATATTATTGATACTTTGTATTACTATGGTACTTTTGATACAATTGGTAAAACAATTTTATCAATTATGCTATCTGCAGCCCATAGTTTACATTAAGGCTTACTGTGTTGTAGTTTCATTATTTTTTAAAATTTAATTTAATTGCATTAGTGTCAGATGAAGTGGTTTAGGTAATGCACATTTGAAATCTGAAGAAAAATAAATTACATTATAGAATATGATTTTTCAAAGTTGTCTATGTTAATTTAAATAGAATACATACTCTAGATTTTCTGATTCAAGTGAGCTGTATGTGACACTTAGGTCTCATTAAGCCTGTAAACTATAAACATATGTTTAGAATTGTTTATAAATTTCTAGTGTGTTGAAATTTCATCAAAATTTATCAAAATACTTATTGTTATTGTTTTTAAAATCTTTTTTTCTTGCATGAGTATACATCTTAGTTTTCTTTTGCTTAATACTTACCTAATAAATCTTTATACTTTTCCTCCATCCTTTCATAATCTTTCTGGTTTAGAGTCATCTTTTTAAAAGTAAACTGCATTGGGGGAGCAGATGTGGCTCAATTACTTGAGTGCCTGCCTCCCACAATGAAAAAACAGACTATGAAGCCAACACAGGGGAGCTGATGTGGCTCAGTGGTTGTGTGCTGGCCTCCCACATAGGAAGTCTCAGGTTCAATCCCTGGTCCCTCAAAAAATATTCTGTATTTTTTTTATCAAGTCTGATAATCATTTTCTTTTAACAGAAGGAGGACAATATATTGATTGTGATTGCATATGTTTGGAATTGCTTCTATTTTCTTGTTTTAGCTTTCTATTTGTCCTAATGATGCATTGTTTATTTTTAATTTTCCTTCTTTTCTTATCTTTAATATAGAATAAATTTAAATATTTTTCTCATTTCAACATTTCCATACATTGTTGGGCCTTTATTTTTGTGGCTGCTATACATTTAGCATGCATTGTCCAGTTGCAGAATAGGACACATTTTCTATTTAGGTCATAAACTCTAATGGTTTAGATCTTGGAAATGGTAGCAGCCACTGAAATTAGAAGTTTAAAGGAGAATGTGAATAAAGTTTCCAATGAACAGTAATTGATTATGTGACACAGATTCAAGAATGAACTCCTTTATTTCAGTAGGAATGATTGGTTTCTGAGTGTCAGAACCAAATGGCAGCAAATCACTGCTAAACTCGTGGTAGCCCATTTCTATTTATAGTAGATCCAATGGTTGTATAGTTCCACTCTATGTTGATTCTTCATTTCTAAAGTTTTGCTTAAAATAGACATCCTTGATAACTGGTGGGCTGTTCACATTGGCTTCTTAATCAATAATTTCCTCAAGTATAAGCCTATGGAAAATTATTTTCCTATCAGGATATTGTTGCCAAAAACAATATTGCCTCTCCAAGTGAAATGCAGAGATTGCACTCACCATCATAACTTAAAATATGCAGGGGTATTAATTTCTATAAAACACTCCATTAAATTCACTGATTTAACCTTAAAAGAAGATATATAGAACTTGCACACTGACATAGAATATTTGTTAATTAATTAGGTGATGACTTCAAAACCAGCTCCTGTTCCAGATGGGATAAACTGACTGAAAAATTTCTATCAGTGTATAAGGATACAGTGTCATAGAGTATGTCAGTGTACTTCCTCCCAAGTTAAAGTTGCTATAGATACCTCTGAAAAGTAACCTCAATCCTTGATGTGCCTTTTGAACATTAGAGGCAATATATACAGTATTTAAATTGGTGCTCTGGTATATAATTGATTTTGAATAGATCTCAATGCAAAATAAAGTTCTACATGTTTAGGCTGCAGTGAAACCCATTTTGCAATTTAAGCCTTACAACTCAGAGATCTAAATAGGAAAGTATATAGAGCCTCTGCAAATTCCCATTAGGAGAATCATCATGTGCATGCCTAAGATTTTACAGCAAAGCTTTGAGATTCTCTGCAGAAATTATTCACATATTGGTTTTTAAAAATCTCTTGGCATATGTATTAGTCAGCTCTAAGGGTGCTGATGCAAAATACCAGAAATCTGTTGGCTTTTACAAAAGGTATTTATTTTTGGGTAGAGGTTTACAGTTACCAGGACATAAAGCAAAAGTTACTTCCCTCACCAAAGTCTGTTGCCACGTGTTGGAACAAGAAGGCTGCAGACTTCTGCAAGGATTCTGGCTTCCTCTTCCTCTTAAGGCTCCATGGTCACAGCTTCTTCCAAAATAAGCTGTAGACTGGGATAAGTCTCGTATCTCTACCAGGGCTCATTTCTCTTTCAGCTCAGCTGCTCTGCTCTCTCCACAAGGCTAGCTATAAAGTATCAGGCAAACAGCTCTTCTCTCTTCCCAAGGCCTCTGCTGTGTCTAATGGAGTCTTCTCTCTTTCTTCACATATTTGCTCCTCTGTGTATTTACCTCCCAGGCTCCAGGATCAAAACTCCAATCTCCCTTCTCTTTTGTGTGGTTCTCTGTGAGTCCCCACCCATCAAGAGAACAGGGACTCAATGTCCTAATGACATGGGCCAATGAAAGACTTAATCATTATTTAATCAAATAAAAGTGAAATATCTGAATTCAATATAATCTAATATGCCCAGAGGAACAGACCAGTTTACAAACATAATCCAATATCTATTTTTGAATTCATAAACCATATCAAATTATTACAACATGACATAAATGTGTGATGGGGAGTGATCAATCTAAACAAGGGCATCAAATGTTCATATTGTGTGGACTGATCATTGTGAGCTCAGGGTATTCTTTTCTACCAAAGTTTGGGGGTTATTTAGCATCAGTACAGTCTATTTAAAATGGTATCATAAAGGCTAGGTTTGCATAAGTCTTATAGGCACAAGAACATTGCATAAGAGTCTCAAAAGATTGTCTTCTTTCCCACAGTCAACACCTGGTCTAATGGGGTTTTGACTGAAGAAGAAATATAGAATTATGTTCATTTACATTGAGTTCTACATGAAGATATGGTAACAAGTGAGAGTGGAATGCTGTAGTATTAAACCTCCAAATATAAATGTTCCCAAAGAGACAGGATTTAAGGAATATTCCCTCAGTGAGCAAACCTCAACCAGTGAATTCTGGCTGTCTACTTTGTTTTGAGTAAGAGATGGATCTATTCCAATTAATGGAAGTTGGTAATAATTTCAGTGGGTAGTGAGAGATTTGGAAAGCATAGGGGGGAAGGTTAAGTGATAAGGGCATGTGGTAATAATGTGTGTAGATGGACTTACTGTACAAAGTGTTTAAATATCTTAACCTAACAAATGGTCACCAAAGGGTGTTCACTGCAGAAAAGTTGCTCAACAATGATAGACAGGATAATATGTTCTCCAGATAGCATTCACCTTCTTATTACAGCCACCCAAATTCTTACATGGTGGTTCAAGAATAAAATGTGCAAGGTTGCAAGAATGAAGATCATTGCAAAGAATTAACAAGATAATTCCCTCACCAAGGGTAATTTCACTGCTGCTATTATTGAATGAAATTTGTTGTATATAATGTAGCTGTATATCAACCCCAAACTTAATGATGTAATACAACCAATTAATATGTTCATGGATTCTTTTTTTATTAATTTTTAATTTATTTTTTATATATCTATACATTTTTAAGATACATTGATTACATGAATGTTACACAGAGATTCCAGGAGTACCCATATGACACCCCCCACCCCTCCCACAACCCCCAACATACACATCCCTAAGTGTGGCGTAACGCCTCTAATAGTTACGCACATTTTGGGGCTTTGCCATCAGACATAGATCACAGTTCAGGCCACAGACAACCCTCTCATCTTTACAGTTCCTGAATGATACATGATCATGCAAAATGGCCTACATCCTCGATTGCAGCATCATCCCTGGCAATTCCCAGGTACCCACCACCCAAAAAAAAAGAAAAAAGAAAAATGCTCATTACC
The DNA here is from genome assembly GCA_004027955.1 of Chaetophractus vellerosus. NCBI lineage: Eukaryota > Metazoa > Chordata > Mammalia > Cingulata > Chlamyphoridae > Chaetophractus > Chaetophractus vellerosus. The sequence goes on from PVKH010024484.1 coordinate 5,113, forward strand.
ATGGATTCTTTAGATCAGGAATTTAAATAGCATATAATAGGGACATCCTGGTTATGCTCCAAGATATGTGTGGGCTCAACTGGATCACTCAAAGGCTGAAGAAGAATCACAATCTGGAAGCTGAAATCACCTGGAAGGATTTTCATTCATATGTCTGGAAGTTGATGTTATGGACGGGGACTTCAGCTGGGCTAAGGGTCATGAAAACCCTCATATGGGCTCTCCATACAATTTCTCTGTAAGGACTAGTTTGGGTTTCTGCACAGTATGTCAGCTAGGTTTCAAGAGCAAGAACCTAAGAGAGAAAGGTTTAATTGCACATTTTTAATACCTATTCTTGGAATTTATAGGAGTTAATTTCTGCTGTATTATGTTTATCAAGGCATTCACACAGATCTATGCAGGTACTAGGGGATATGTAATAGATCCCAGAAATTTATGGAAATTTCAATGTTGCATTGTAAGAAGTGCAAGCAGAATGAGAAATATAGATGTGGTAAACTTTGGAAACCAAAATGGGGTATCCAATACATACCATCTCTCAGTGGGAGTATTCAGCCACTTGGTGGCAAGTTGATTGCACTGAAAATCTTCCAGCATGAATGATCAGAATTTGTACTCATAGAAATAGACTATACCTCTGGATAATATTTGGATGTATTTACCTTTTCTGCTCATAATGCTTGTAGTAACAGTATAATCCATGAGCTTATAGAAGTCCTTGGTACTCAAATATTTATGTTACCCAAACATCATTGAGTCTGATCAAGTACATGATTTCACAGTAAAAGAAGGGTGGCAGTGGACACATCCACAAGGAAAGTGATGGTCTTATCATGTACCCTATTATTCTGTAGTGGCTGGTATGATACAATAGAGTAATATCTTGCTGAACATTCAAGCACCACTTCAGAGAAAACACCTTGAAAATATGGAGCTTCATCTTTAAGGATGTATTGTCAAATAAGTAATGCTATTTCTTCCATATCCAGAATAAATGGTTAAGGGAATCAAGGTATCTAACTGCAAGTAACTCCTTTTAGTATTACACTAAAAATGCATTTACTGAATATTTCCTCTCCCACCATTTTCAGCTCAGATGGTTTGTGGCCATAGTTACAAAGAGGTTATGCTTTCAGCAGGGATTGCAGCAGTGATTTTATTGAATTGGTAACTAAGAATGCCACCTGGTCAATTGGGGTTCCTCATGCCTGAGCTATGCCAACAGACAAACAAGGGAATGTATTGATTGCTACTGACAAAGGATAAATGTGGTTGTTTTGTAACAAAGAGGGAAGATTTGACCAGTATCTTCAAACTGGGAAATTCTTTTATGCACCTATTATAATTACCATTGTGAAAATTAAATATTAATGAAAAAATAAAGCAACAAAAATTGTAGCACCATTGAAGATTGCGACATTCAGAAAAGAAATTTGCTTGACCTACTAGATAATAAATCTCAATAGCTGAAAGTCAGTCTGAGAGCAAAGGGAAGGTGGTATAGACAGTGGAAGAAACAAAGATATAAATATTAACTAAAACCTTATGACCAATTTCAGCAACTAAAATTATGGTAATAATGAATATTTTCCTTTAGTTGTTAGAGGTATATAAATATATATGTGGATATAAAAATATAATTACTTAAATATGTGGAAATGAATGAATTGCATTTTTCTTTCTTATTATTTCATATAAGAGGTTTGTTTTTCATAGATAAATTTATATTCTAACCTTTAAGCTACAGATTATTCAGGTAGTATTTTAACCTAGTAGAATAACAAGTGATATTTTAATTAACTTATCCACAGTTATCTAAAAAGTCATTGGGATTGTTGGATTTCTTTTAATGGTGGGATTCAGAATATATTTGTAGAAACATCTTGTTTAGTGGAAATGGGAATATATAATTATTTAATTAAGGAGTTTCAATATGTATAGAAGAACGTTTATAAATGCTGAGTAGCCAAGTAAGTTATATGTTTCCCTCATTTGTCTATTGGCCTCAGCCAAAAATTGACCCTTCTATGCTTTGCTCTGTCATCCTGGAACTGAGAGCATATAAATTACATTTCTCCTCTACCAGATGGCCTCCTAACAGTTTTTGCCAAATGGAGGAAGAAATGACTTCCTATGTTTAAATAAGATAGATACAGAAATCAGGTATGTGAGAAGAATGGAAAAATAATGAACAAGGGAAAATTAATCGAAATTGCCCAGTCAAGAAGAATTATGGGCCAATGGGAAAACTCCACTTTGTATATCATTCCAGAACAATTTTAGGGCTTAGATTTGCATAGACACCTATTTCAAAAGGCCTAGCGTGAAATTAAGAAATTCCTTTCATACAAGTTACTTCCCTTCCAAAACCCACTGATGGCGCCACACTTTACTCAAAGCAGTCTTCATCTCCAGATTTCTCAGAGTATAAATAAGAGGGTTCAACAAAGGGGTAATGATGGTATAGAAAAGATCAAACACTTTATCTTCTGGAAAAATTATGGGTGGTCAAATGTAAATAAAGAGACCAGGCACAAAAAATAATACCACAACTGTAATGTGAGAACTGCAAGTGGAAAGAGCTTTGCTACAGCTTTCTGCAGGGTAATCCCTGATGGTATATAAAATCAGGAAATAAGATACCATCACAACCAAAAAAGAAACCAAAGCAATCAGACCTGAATTTACAATTACCAAAAGACCAATTCTGTATGTATCAGTGCAGGCTAGTTTCAGCAAAGGAAACACATCACAGAAGTAGTGATCTATCTCATTGGGACCACAGAAGTGTAAGAAGATGGCGAGAAGAAACTGACTGGCAGAGTGGATCAATCCTCCAGAATAACAGGCTATGATGGTCGCATTACACCTTCACCTGCTCATGATGATGGTGTAGTGCAGGGGCTTGCAGATGGCCACATAGCGGTCATAGGCCATCCCTGTGAGGATAAAAATCTCAGTCCCTCCAGAAAGTGAATGAAAAACAGTTGTATCATGCAGTTATTGTATGAAATGGTCTTCTTCTCTGCCAGTAAGTCAGTCATTAGTTTGGGTATCACTGTGGATGTGTAGCAAAGGTCACAGAATGAAAGGTAATTAAGCAAGAAATACATGGGTTGGTCAATTAGTTGTGTGCATGAGATAGAAATCATTATGATCAAGTTTCCCATCCAAATAGCAATGTAACATATTAAAAAGAATACAAAACAGAGTAATTCTATGTGCTTATTTTGGGAAAATCCCAAGAAAAGGAACACAGTGACATTATTCCTTTTTTCCATGGTCCAGTGCAGTAAAAATGCATAAGAGGTGTCTGAAAAGATATAATTTCTAAATCAACATCAGAAAAGTTTATGGATAATATGGATGATAGCATATATATCATGAAACAATGGATGGCATGATTGCAATGTTTCAGAAAATAAAAATCTAATATTTAATAAAAATCATGAGGAATTCCATAACTCTCTCCAAGCATTATGTTAAATCTTGACATTAATAAAAATAAATGCATAAATTCATCCAATTGAAAACTTTTAAAAAATATTATTTAGTAGAAAACATTGCCCACTTCCAATTTAATATAAAATTAAGTACTTGGAAAGGATATCACTCTTGATATATTACAAACTCAAAATTTGTTAATGATACAAGTATAATTTTTGCAATATTTTTGCTTAATGATGTAAAAGCAAATACAAACTTTTTACTGTGCTCACTAGTGTAATATGTGCTATCTAAAAATTAGGTAAAAATTAAATGAAAAATTAATGTAATGATATATATTTAATAAATGGAAGACAAAATCTCTGCAAAAAGCAAGTGCAATTTGTTTGACTAATTTTTTCTTGCTGGTTTGCTTTTTTCTTAATTATTTGTGACAATAAAATTCTGACATTTTATAGCAGAAGTATATTTATTTCTACAAACATTTCAATTACGGTCATATATTTAAATAAAACACAGGATAAAACTAGTTGATACTGAAAGGAGCATAAGGCAGTTTACCTTGTTGGTTTTGCCCTTGACTCCATGTAAAATATTTTTAAGTCAATTTACTTTCAATGGTTTGAAATAGAGCCTGCATTTCTGTATTCTATTATCACCCAATATATGCTTTTTCCAAAATACCTAAGAGCCTGACACTGCAAAATAAAGAGAAAATTTTCTGGAAAATTTGTGGGAAAAGTTTATGGACAGACAAATAACTGCCAACTGGATTCTAATATTCAAGTATACACAATGTATGAATTTGGTAGCAATCACTTAATTCCTGAATTTAAGTTATCTCCATAAATTGGGAAACCTGTCTGGACTTTGTTGCAATATCGTTGTAACCTAAATTCAATAAATGACCATTGCTTTATTAACCAAAGAAATAAATTTTGATATTAGTATCAAAATATTAGTTCTACCACATTATTTTTCTAATAGTTGTTAAGAACATTGTCCCATAATGCATTTCTCCCATATAGAAAATGAAATTGTAGCAGTTTGCAATCATTTTCAGCAGGAAGGAAACTTTGAGGTCTGCTAGTCAAATGCCCTCATATTAAAGAGAAGGGATTTTAAATAAAAGTAAAATATCGAATGAATAAGTGTACTTTGAATCTTGTTTGTTCATTTTTTTATTATTATTTCAATAATGAAAATGCTCTAAGTTGATTGACGTGATGAACGCAAAACTATGTGATTTTACCGAATACCATTGATTGTCCATTTTGGATGAATCTATGCTCTATTAATATGTATCAATAAAATTGATTTGTTAAAAATGCACTTTGAATCTCTTCATCATTCAGCAAAGATATTAAACCAACATGATTTATTTTATGAAATTATAGCCAGTAAATTTGAGGCTTACCATTGTTTCAGTTAACTTAGCTTGAGCCTCAACACAGACGGAAAAATAACAGAATTGTTCAAAACATTGTGCAATTGTTTTTACTGGAAATATTTACCACAATCTGAATCATTAATACTTATCACCTTTCCTAACAATTTGTGATACATATTCTGTCTTAATTGTGTAGGTATCTATTCTCATCAAATCATTTTAAAATTAGTTCCTCATCTCTTTCTTTAACAGATTGTTGACCATGTCACCCTCAAATTAAAAATTTAGATTACAATGAAGATGAGGCCTTAAAAGCAATTAATTTCTATGGTTTGGTTTTAAGATTTAGAATTAGCTTATCAACAGGACATTGATAAGAGTGAGGAGTAAGTCTTCTCAATATACCCCCAACTATATTACATAACTATTTGGTCACCTATAAGTGAAAAGAATACATTTATTTTAAAGTAATATTTAAATTATTGTTTTGGACAACTCTTACAGTAATTGTCTATTCATTTAAAGGGACATAAAAGGAAAACATTATTTTAATCATGTGCCAGGAAATAAAATGCACCTCAATTGTTCTCCCCTAATCACTCCCCTGAAAATAAAATGAGCACATTATGGCTCAAGTGAAATTAAGCTTCTGAAGGAACTAAGGTTACTGCAGAACTCAAACAAAGCCAAAGAAACCTTGTTTGCATTTATTGTTACAAAATGAATATCCATCTAGCTACATATGTTTTCATGATCTAACTAAGTAATATTGATAAGTAATATTGGGAGACTACAGTTTTCTATATTCTGAGGGCACAGATGATGATATTTTCTTTACTTGATTTACTCCCTTTTGATTTCATATGACCTATAAACTAGTGATTCATTATGTATGAATCGCTATCAATTTTCTAGCTCCTTGGTTTTAGACTGATGATGAGACCCAGTTTCTATTCTTGACTCAGCAATCAATTTTAGATGTGAGATCCACAACATTGTCATTTCATTTAATAATGTTTTCTTCATCTAAATGGTAGAGAAATATGTTCCTCCTAAACTAAATCAATGAGTGAGTTCTGACTTCCAAATTTAAAAAAAAAAGTTCAAGGTGAACTATAAATATAATAAAACAGTATGTATATGAATATGGTACTATGCTTGGTTTGTGTTCATACAAGAGTACTAATACATTGCAGAGGTAAAAATTACTTGAGGTTTCCCTGAGTTAAGTAGATTCAAAATACTAACTAGCATCTATCATATTGGATCGGAAATGCAGAGCCCAAAGCTGAAATTAGAAAAAATATAGAACTAAAGCCATAATAAATTTAATATTAAAACACCCATTTTTTTCATAATAGCCTAATTATTTCATTCAAAACCCTGAAACCACACAGTTACTGACATTGATCCATTTCAGACATTCTAATTTTGATATGCAGATGAAAATGGATAAAATTAAGCCAAATTCTTTACTTCTATAACAAAACTACAAACTTTTATCTCTTTCCTACGTATGTAGCCACCCTAGAAAAAGGAAAAATGTCATGGCTAGCATAACTGAATAAAAAGCACTGAATCTTCTCACACTCTCAAAAATGAGTAATGCTATACAGCCACAAATAATCCTTCTGTATGAATAATGGACTAAGAGAAAAGAGATCATGAATCTTTCTCTTGTATAGCTATTTCCTCAATTTAGGGATTTGTAACCACTTGCCTTTAGGTTCACCATCACAAAAATGATGTATCTAGGCTCCACATTTTACAAGATACTTTTCAAATTGGATACTGCATAACCCTTAAGGTATCTAACATTGTTAAAGTTAAAGCATCAAAACCTTATGAACATAATGAAAACTGACTGGATCAATTTTCTGGCTTTGCTTGGAATACACATATGATGTCTGTAAGTTACTTAACTCTGCTAAAGACTAATAGTTCTAATAATTCTTATACTAGCTTACAATTTTAAGCAATTCTGCCTACCAAATACTCTTCTAAACATCATATAGGCACTAAGCTTTTTTCCCTCCTAATTACTCTCTGAAGTAAATATTGCTTAACACAGTTTACAAAAGAGTAAAATGAGGCATAGAGAAATTAAATAATTAATATAAGACTATAGAGTTAATTAGTGATAGAGTCAAGGTTAAGAACAACGTATACTTCACATGATAATACACTTAGCAAAATGTTACACACTTAGCACAGTGCCTGATTCATAAACTCTTTCAATCATTAATCTATGCCATAGTAAATTCCATCAATGCTTAATTTGAATAAACTCAAACTTCTCAAGTGCAAGTGACTGTCTTACACTCTTCCTTGAAATATTAGAAAGTACTTAGATAAAATTAATTTTGAATTTTAATTACAACTTCATCTGATTTTTGGCTTACATTATATTTTCTCAGATAATCACATTGCTCATGAGTATTTTGGGGATAACAATAGTTCTTAGGACAATTGTTAAAATATCAGTATTTAAAGTATATGAAACTGACTCCCAGTAAATGGAAGGGGCACAAAAAAATCATTCCTGTTTTTTAATTCTCTTGTCTAATATATACTAACATTCATTATCCAGCACTCATTAAATAATCATAGAATTAATAAAAGAAATATATTTAAAGGTTTAAAGCATGATATAAATAAAATATTGGGTAACTGAAATCATTACAATTATAAGCATTATAGGGAAAAAAGGCAGTTTAAAAAAGGAGTAGAGATAAGAGAAAAACAGTTTCCAATTCTGAGATCTTTCCATGTGATTTTATAGACCTGTTTGGAGATTTTGGTTAAGTTTATTTAGCTGAGGTAGAGGCGGGGTGAGGGTTTGGGGCTAAAAGTGTAGTCATGCCAGGTGAATGCAGCAGGGTGCATATTTGTTCTTTCAATTAGAGTCTTCACACTACTTTGGTAGCTTGTGAAGCACTTTTCTTATTCAATACTTTGTTTACTTTCTAACAAAAGTCCAAATAAGTTTTATTACTATTTTACATTCCAAACCCAGCTCAGCATAATTCCCCTGTCACTGATTATACGACTTGTCCTTTATGAATTAAAATGTCTAAAAGATCCAAGTATTAGGGCTGTATTTAACTTTGCCTATTTAATAATTACCTATATTTACAATGGAGCAAAAATAAAATTTCATCTATCACATTGTCAGGTAGGATACCATAAGGGAGGAAGCATTTTTCACGATATAGGATCTTCTGCTTCTGCTTCAATTGCTTTTTTCTCAGTATTTTCAATCTTTCCTCATTGAAAAGCTGGACATTTTTATGATGTACAGACAATTTCTTTCTTCTTCTTGAATTCATGTTTCCTTCACTACTAGTACTATTAACAATATGTAATTTCTAATTCCCCATACCATCTTTAGTAGAAAACTTTCTAAAATATAGGGGCAAATGTTACCTGTCACTCAACTAATCTTTCCACATATAATGGGAAGTCAAATGCCCAGGCAACAGTTTAAAGGGAGATTCAATAATTTCCATATCCAAACAAGTCAAATTGTGATCTGTATTTGCATCACTAAAATTGTTCCTGAAGGTGTCCAAGGTCACATAATTAACTATAAAACAAACATTAAAAATTATAAATTATAAAACTACATTACTCTTATACTGGGACATTGACTATTCCTTGCATGT
>PVKH010024485.1:0-13621 GCA_004027955.1 Chaetophractus vellerosus
TTGGTGGTTAATCTTTTATCCCCTCTCAAGCTTGCTATTTCTCTTATAGCTCTAGCAAACTAGTAAGCAGCACCCTGCCTTTATCAGAGTATTCTGAGACTTCTCTCAATCTTAACCCCCATTGTTGGACATGGGCAAAGGTTATAAACTAAGAACAAAAATGAAACAAAAACAAAACCAGCTACTTAGAGTATAATGCTATCAAAGCTATAAGGAGTGCTGGAGTCCCTTTATTAAAAAAATAATCACTTATCCTTAGTGATACTAGATTCTTAATTATTGTCTTAACCAAATGACCTTAATTCAGCCCTCTCCCACCCATTTCACTAAATATTCACAAGAGTTAATAGAGATAAATCTTGTAGAAATGAAATACCTGATTTAAAAAATAATGATAAAAGTGTTTAGCCTACAAGTCTTCATCATGATATATTAAGAGATTGTTTAAGAAAATTCTAATCTCTATTAGAGTAGTTATGTGAGAGCAATTGCTCTCTTGTGGCTGTTGCTTTATTATTATCCTGTTCTCTTATTTCATAAACTCCATTAGGATAGGAATAAATATATTTTGTTATATTGCTGCATGTAACAGCAACAGAATGATAAACTCACTGTCGAGTCATAATGTATTCTCAATGAATTAATTTGAATGGGTGAATAAATGCATTCTGTGGGGCTTAACCATGAAAAGGTGTAGCCTGTTTTTACATAAATGTTAATGCAAGTTATGTATTCCTAATCAGATTAGGATTTGCAGAGAGATTCTGAAGATACGGAGTATAGTAGTATATCTCCAAGCCAGTTGCTCAGTCTCTGCTCCATCACCCCTTCTAATGCTGGGATTATGAGGAAATGAAATAAAAGCTGTTTTGCAAATAATTGAATCTCTTCTTTTGAAACCAAAGTGATTGCTCAAATGCTCTATTATCAGAAAGAAAAAGCTGTTGAGAATATTGATTGGATGTACTGAACTAATTTAATTCTAAATAATTAGCAAGTTCATAGTAATTTCCATGAACCCATAGCCTATATATAGATGAAAGGAAAAGTGAGCAGCCAAACACGCCTGGAGCAGTATTTTGCACCCATAAATTTGTTATGGAATACAGATTATACTAGTAAGAAATGGAGAATGACCATAAAGAAAAGATCTTTGGATAATTAAGGCAATACTCACCCAGGGTATTATTCTTTTTCCCTCTAAAGCTATGAAGGGCTGTTAAAGTTCCATGCTGTTTTATGTGTGAATTATTGGAATATGACAGTTCCTCTTTGGACTCAGCAACTGTACAGTAGTTGGGATACTTTTGCTTAAAGAAAATAAAACCAACTTCAGCTACCTTGAGCCAGAAAAGAGAATTTAATAGTATAATACAAGGAAGCATTGTATAAATAAGGGTAGAAATGTTTTCTGGATTTCTAAAAGAGATGGGGTCTGGAGACTCAAGCTATCTGAACTATTTGTCTTTACCTCAGTTCTGATCTCTGTGTGCTCTTTTCTCTTCAGTCATGTTTCCTCTTCTTCCTTAGTCTTGGCAGAATAGTGCCACTCACAAACTCCAATTTTACATGTTACAGATACAACTATATGGAGTGATTCTGTGTCAGTAATGAGTCAAAGAATGATTATTATAATAGCAATGATATTATTGATTGCATTAACTATAATAACAGCTAATATTTATGTAGTGTTTACTTAGTACCTGGCATGTGAGAAAAAGCTTTTATTGATTCACCTTTAATTGGGTGACCACTCTTTGTCCAACATTCTTGTCAAAGAGCATGCTATCCCTACTATAAATTGAGCTAGATAGGCAGTTAAGGGAAATTGTTGTATGCCATGCAGATACTCTGATAATCTAGTAAGGAGATAATCTACTTCTTTCTTCATTCCCTTATATTTGGGAACTATTTCTTATTTTTATTTATACTTTAGAAAGGTTTAGAAAAATACCTTAATATATAATGCTTTATTTGATCTCCCTTAACCTTTAGAGTTACACAGAAGATTTATTACTCTCATTATTTTATAAATGAGGAAATCGACACTTTGATAAATAACACACCTTAGCTGAGTTCCTCTTATTTAAATAAGTTCCTCTTATTTAAATGCAACTGTTGGTGATTTTTTTTTCCTGAAGAAGGATGGAATCCTAGATTCACCTAGAAGAATGGAGAAAGAAATTTGCATTAATAATTACGGGAAAAGTTGTTAAAGATTTTAAACCAATTTTAACCTTCAAGGTATTAGTATGAATGATTAAATGGGATTACTTCCTCAGCTAATGCAACTATTTCCGTAATAATCCTGCACAAGATCTCTGTCCTTAACTGCTCTTCCAAAAAGGACATCACTTTTGTTTGCTTTTTTGTTTATTTTCACTTAGACACAATAGAAGTTAAATCTTCTCCATTGAATGGCATTGGTAAGAGCTCTCCTATAACTGCCAAGAAAACTGATGTGAAAAAAAAAAAATAAAGTCAAATGCAGAACATGACATGTAGAAAATAATCTCTGTGCACTCATTTTAGACAGATAGAAAGAAATGGAACCTATTCCGAGGCTAAATAAAATAAAATTGATCAATATATGTGCAATTGTCTGAATAGAGACTGAAAATAATAATTAGTGAAAGGCTAGACAGCCTGTATCTATGATTCTTTGGGCAATGAAAAATAATGGATTCCTATGGCATAGAAGAGTAATAGTAGCAAGCAAATGCTAAGTTAAGTGAATGCTTGGAATTCATTATACAAGAATGAGTAAGACAAAATCAATGACCAGATATGATATAAGCTGGTATAAAAGCAGTCAAAATACACTGTGATTAGAACAATAACAGATTTATGATCAAAGTACTGTAATACAATGTGGAAAGAGATTATTATTTATGGCTCCAAGTACATCTCTAGTTGTTTAGGTTATAGAATTTTAAAAATTAAATAAATGGATTGAATGAAAATAAATCAAAGACCATAGAGCTCAAGGTAGGGGACAGCATGATCCAAGATTCAGACAGCTTTTAATGATAAAAACAGGAGGGAAAATTGAGGAAGATATATTTCACAACCCATTGAAATGAAATATTACATATATTCATGCGTATATATGTTGCATAAGATTCATTCCAATACATATAGAGCTCAGGTAGAATCTTGGAACCTCCTATAACATTAGTTAATAATGCTTTCAGTTACATGTGATGCAAAATCGGAATAAGAAAAGCTTATAAGCATAAAGATATATTTTTCTCACACAAATTGGTGAATCTTATTCAGTCCACTGTTGATATGATTCCTCTGAAGTAGGTATACCTTTTCTCTTACACTTTTTGTCTTATGTTCAAATAAGGCAGCTGTTTTCTCAAAGCTTTATGTGTGTGGTATTTTAAAGAATTAGAAGAAAGTAAGAAGGTGCCAATTACAGGAAGCAAAATCCTGCCAGAAACCTATTACATTATGCCTCTTTGGCCAGAAATGTAAAACAAGGCTACCTTTAACTCCAATAGAATCTTCAGATACTACTATATAAGCTATGTATGTCATGAAAAATAGACAAAGCCATTATAATAAAAGAAAGCTACAAATATCTCTTGCAATATATAGTTATCTCAAATATGTCTCAGATCTGCTGTCTCAAAATAAAAGTGCCTCAAATATTTACCACAGTTTTCACCTTAAGAAACTAGAGAGAGAAGAATAAAACCAAAGTAGGCATAAAAATGAAATAATAAAGATAGAGGGAAAATTGATGAAATAGGAAACAGAAAAAAACATTGAAATTACACAAGAAAAATAAATATAAGGCATAAAGATAAAAAGGAAGTAAAATTATCTATATTTGTAAATACCATGATATTTTAATGAAAAAGTCCTAAGAAACCTACAAAACAGGGGCCGGCTGTAGCCCAGTTGGTAGGGTGCTGGTTTACCACATGGGAGGCCCTGGGTTCCGTTCCCGGGGCCTCTTTGAGCAGGCAGACCGCCTTGAGAAGGCAAGCCACCGTGGGCAGGGCAAAAGCCGCCACAGGCAGGGCAAAGCCGCCACTGGCAAGGCAAGCTCTCGCGAGCAGGGCAAGTTGCCTACTAGCAGGCAAGGCTGCTGCACGGTGAGCTGACTCGGTGGGTCGCCACAACAGCGGGAGACAAGCAGACACAGAAGAATGCAAAAATGAACACAGCAAGAACAACCAGAAAGGGGGGGATATGCAATAAAAAAAAAAAAGAAACCTACACAACAACTTTCAGAAGAAATACATGAATTTAGTAAGTTTTCAGAATATGATGTTAATATTCAAAACTCAATTATCTTGTTATATACTAACAGCAAATACTTGGAAAATTCGTTTTTAATTTTGTTGAAAATTTAAAATTTCATTTTAATATAAAATAAAAACACTAGAAATACATTTGACAAAAGAAGTAGCAAGTCTTACACTGAAAAGGAAAAAAATGATTCTGAGATTAATTAAAGAAAATCTATATAAATGGAGAGATAGCTCATATTCATGGATTGGAAGACAAAATGTGTTAAGATGTCACTAAAAATGGATCTGTTGAGAAGTGGATGTAGCTCAAGGAGTTGGGCTTCCATCTACCATATGGGAGGCCCTGGGTTCGGTTCCTGAGGCCCCCTGGTGAAAGCAAGCTGGCCCGCACCTGTGGAGAGCTGACTGCCTGTGTCTGTGCCTATGGAGAGCTGAAGGCCCATGCTTGCAGAGAGCTGGCGCAGCAAGATGATGCAACAAAGGGAGACAAGCAGACACATAGGAAACATACAGCGAATGGACACAAAAAGCAGACAGTGAGCACAAGTGGCAAGTGTGTGGGGGGGATTAATAAATAAATAAAAATAAATCTTAAAAAAAAAGGATCTGTAGATTGAATGCAACCCAAATAAAGATCACAGCCATTTTATGTTTAGAAACTGAAAAGTTGATATTAAAATGTATATGGAAATCATATTTACATTTGTTTTATTAGAGTAGTTGCAGTTTTACAGAAATATTATGCAGAAAACTCAGAGTTCCCACATATCCTCCTCACACACACAGTTTTACCTATTATTAAAATATGGATTAGTGTCTTATCTTTGGTACAATTGATGAAACAATATTATTATAATTATACTATTAATTATAGCCCATAGTTTACATGAAGGTTCACTCTTTGTATTATTCAATTCTATGAAGTGTTTTTTGTTTTTTTTTTTCCTGGCAAATTATATGCAATTTAAAATTTCCCATTCAGAAATTATATGTAGGTGAAACTTTATGCACTAAGACTTTAGTACATTTTTTGTAATAAAATATTTTTAGAGAAGTTGTAGATTTACTTTTACAGAAAAATTATATGGAAAGTATAGGGAATTCCCATATAACCCCACCCTCTCTATTATTACCATCTTACATTAGTGTGGTACATTTGTTGTAATTGATGAACTACTCTAATAAAATTAATATAAATATAATTTCCAGAAATGGATTAAAGGCTTTGAACATTTTTAAAGCGTTGGGTACATAGTGATAAAGTTTAAATTTGGCAGGCCCCAGTAAATACCACTTCTTTGCAGCCAATTTCTAAAGCAACAGAGATATAAAACAAAAAAGACAAAAAGGGAAAAAAATATCACCTTTATCATTAGTAAATCTGACATCAGAGAATGTTCTTATATCTTCAGGAAAATATTTTTCCTTTACAGATCTCTAGAATTAAAACCAGGTGGATCTCTGCCTCCCCCCAACAGGAAGGAGTAGAATGTGTGCTCGAGGTGAGGAGCTTGATCCAAGAGGGGACATGGGAAATGGTAGGTCTGTGCATACCCAATTTATCCTTTCAAGTGCTCTTATCAGGTGAATCTTTTCCCCGGAGGAGTGAGTGAAGGATGGGGTAGAGGGAGGCTGGAAGCCTAACATCATTCAAGGTAAACTAGCATGTAAAAGGAGTGGAGTGTCTATCACATCGTTGTAAGCAACAGAAATCATGATAAAAAAAAGATATTAATTATTTAATAGGCAACACATGGCACTTAATTGTTCCATTTTTAAAATCTTTTTATTATTAATGAGGTTGAATGGTTGAATGTTTTCTACAATATTTTAAAATTCCCTGGTGAGTCATCTGGTCACATATATAGGAGCCTGAGGACTTTTCTTATCAATTTGTATGACTTCTTCATACAATAAAAATAATGCTTTATTGTTTTTTCTGTTAATATTTTTGTCAGCCTGTTTGCCTTTAAACTTAGAGATATAAAATAAATGTATGTAGTCAAACCTAAAAAAATTTATATGGAAATGCAAATGACCTAGAATAGTGCAAATGATTTTTAAAAAGAACAACATTAAGGGCTTACACTATCTGATTTCAACACCTGTAACAAAGCTACAGTTATTAAGATAGTGTGAAAAGATAAACATATTAATCAATGAACTACAATAGTTTTCCCAGATATAGACATGCACATATATATTAGTTCGATTTTGATAAAGGTTCTATGACAAATCAAATGGGAAAATCTCTTCAACAAATGGTTCTGGCAACATTGGGTTTCCACATGGAATAAAATAAACATTGATTCTTACCTCACACTTTTTTAAAAGATTACATTTCCATAGACTTAAATGTAAAAGCTAAAATTATAAATGTTCCAGAAGAAATCATAGGAAAATATTGTTGTGACTTAGGGTAAGCAAAGAGTTCTTAGACAGGAACCAAAATAATAAGCCATAAAATAATTGATAAATAGAAGTTTACCAAAAATCAAAAAAAGTTTGCTCTTCAAAAGTTCCTTTTGAGCAAACAAAAACAAACTGAAGAATAGGACAGAATATTCACAATAAATATATTTGACAAAGGCCTGTTATCCAGATTACAAAAGGAATTCTTACAACTCAATAATAAGAAGGAAAACAACACAAAACAAAAATATGATGCAAATATAAGCGTATAGAAAGATGTTTTATAGCATTATTCTCCCACAAATGCAAATTAAAGAATTATATTGCCATAGTATGACAAATATATTTACATGAATATGTTTTGAGAAGGATATTTTGATTTAAATAATGTTCAAAAACTTTACAGTCATTAATGGTTGTATGGCATTTACAGTATACTACTTAACTCTTCTTTTACTATTTATCATTTATGATGTTAAAGCCTTTGTATTCTCCAATACCAACTATATATACATTTATAATTTCCTTCAATTGTAAACATTACAAAAGTTGAAATTGGGTCCAAATTTTGGAGTTTTCTTTGATTGTTGTTTGTTTAAAGGTATGAGGAAACAGCACATATTCTTTACATAATCAAGATTTTAGCCTCCTAGAATATTCCACAAATTCTTTAACCTGCTGGAGTTCCCTGGACTATGCTCTTTATTAATGGCTCAAAGCTGCATTTCTCTTATAATTAAAATTCAGAATTTCTTCCCAAAATCTCTGGAAATTTCTAGAGGCTACACATTTCTCCTAGTCACCTCAGCTACATACTTGATTTTTGTTGGGGCTCTTCTCTTGCATCTCTTTCTCTCTCTATCCTGAATCTCTTAAGGTATGGGAAAAGAGCCTCCTTCCCTAATTTCTCTAAAAGACCATTTGTATTGAAGTTGTATATACTTACATTTTTAAAAGATTCTAGTAAATGATGGGGTAGAATAATATATAAAACATTTTGGAATGGCATATATATTACATGTAGAACAACATAAAATGTCAGTATTATACTAAACATCTGTTGAAATTTCCTAGACCATGTTTTGCTCTAGGAAAATTCTCAATGATCATTTCTTTCTGTGGTTCAGCCACTACCATCTCACTTGAAATTTTATCTCTAGGACCTTCCTATTTTTTACAGTTTCTCTGGGTTATTATTGTTACCTCAGTTTTTCTTCCTGGACTTTTTAAGATAAAAATTAGATTCCTCTTTTCATTCTTTAGAGAAATTTAGCTATTTTCCCACTCATAAATAATCCTACCCATGTTTTAAATGTTATGACAACTGTAGCCTGTAAAATATTTTTGCTAAAAATCAGTTTTTCCAAGGAAATTCTGCTGTCAACTCTTAACTTAAATTACTACTTATTCCTAGTATATGGACTGGGACATATGGGAAGATATAAAAAATTGGATTAACATTGGATAAAAATACCAGCTAAACAGATTATAAATGTCAATGACTATGTTTACATTCAAATGCAGAGCTAGAATAAAGCATAAAAATAATTCCAATTCCTTCATTTGTAACAGAAATATTCAGTTACTTTTAAATGTTTATACCCTATTTTTACCACTTTTCTGATTATCATTTTAATTCTGGATCAAGTAATTAGTGAATATTTTGATTGTATATTCCTTATGTGTAATGACTGTTTAATTGAAAAAAGAAGATAATCTGATTAAATAAATTGGAAATCTAATGTGTGAACCTATTGCCAATATGCTAAGAAAATGGAGGTAAGGGAAAGGTAGCAGAGTTTCCTATTTTATGCTCTTGAAGAATTAATATAGAAACAAATTTCTGTCCCAGACAAATACTGTGAGAATGAAAATATGTCCTCAATAATCAGCCAAGGTAAATCAACCTCTTAAGTGGATCAGTTGTATTGGAGAGATCCCTTCATTTATAACATAAAAGAGACATTAATTATGCCTACGGTTTTCTTTTTTCTTGAATCTTGAAAGACAGCAGAATCACTTTCGTTTTTCTAGAACTTGTTGTGGGGTTCGAGATTTGTTGAGTTTGCTTAACTTTCTAACCTAAGTAGACATACATTTTGTCCTTTGACACTAAAAAACAAAGTCACTTAGAGATAGAATTTAATAGATATTTTTGGAGATGAGGAAACTGAATTTGAATTTAATAATCTACTCAAAGTGGGAACATGGCTGACAGGTTAGGCAGATAAAGCTCAGCTCTCACTAAAACAACAGAGAAAGAGCCAGCGGCTGCCTTGGGGACTTGCTTTGGGGTACAGCAAACCAGGACACTGCTTCATAATTCCCATAAGAGTGAAGGTCAGAGAGACAAAGAAGCCAAAACAAGTAATTGTGAGTTACTAAAACTCCTGGCTGCTGGGAAGAGCTCCCCCTCTACCATCCCCAAGATATTAAGCAAGGCTAAAACTCCTGGTAAATTGTATCTAAGTGAGAGGAGAGCTTCAACTTTATATCTTCTGTTTTCTATTCTTGTTATTTCATTCTACCTCTTTTTTTTTTTTTTTTTGGCTTCCAATTTTTCTTGTTTTCATTTCTCTCTCTCTTTTTTCTCTGTTTACTTTCTTTTTACATTTTTCTTTCTCTCTTTTCTCTATTCTTTCCCCCTCTTCTTGTCATTCCAGTCTTTTAATTCATTCTATATATTTTTCTCTATTCTGTTTCTTGTTTCATCATTTCTACTCCATTTTTCTAATCTTATTCCTCTGTGCTTTTTATTTGTGTTATTTTTCAATTTCCTAGGTCTTGTCAGTTCCTCTCCTACATTTTACTATTATTATTACTATTATTCTTTTTCTCTCCTTATCTCTTTCCTTTTCTCTGGTCCTAATTTTTTTCCTTTCAAGGAAACATAAACAACAACAAGGAAATAGAATAAAAGGAATGAAGTGAAAAAGTGAAACCTTACCACACACACAAAACAACAACAAAATAAATCCATAGAATAGAGAGAGAAGCTAATCAACTGAATAAACCCATTAAGATAAACAGATGCTTAGACACCAACAAAAAATTACAAGCCATACTAAGAAACAGGAAGACATGACCCAGTCCAATGAATAAACTAAAAACCAGGAGATATAAATGATAGAACAACTAATCAGAGATGTCCAAACAAATATCATGAATCAACTTAATGAAGTGAAAGAAGAGATTAAGGATATTAAGAAGACACTGGGAGAACATACTGAAGAAATTATAAACATACATAAAAAAGATAATGGATATGATGGTGATGAATGGCACAATCCAAGAAATCAAAAATATTCTAGAAGCACACAACAGCAGATTTGGACAGGCAAAGGAAAGAATCAGCAATGTGGTAGACAGTAGATCTGAAATCAAAGGGATAGTAGGACAGATAGATTAAAAGATAGAAAAAATTCATCAGGGACTTAGGGATTAAAATGACAACATGAAGTACAAATAATATGCATGATACACATGCCAGAGGGATAAGAGAAAGGAAAGGTGACAAAAGGAGTATTGGAGGAAATAATGGCTGAAAATTCACAGCCCTACGGAAGGACATGGACACACATGTCCAGGAAGCACAGAACATCCCAAACAGTATAAATGCCAACAGACCTACTCCAAGACATATACTTGCCCAATTGTCCAATGCTCAGGGAGAAGAAGGAATACTGAGAGTAGCAAGAGAAGAGAGAACCATCACATACAAGGGGAGCTTGATAAGATTAAGTGCTGATTTCTCATCAGAAACAAAGAAGGCAAGAAGGCAGTGGTATGACAGAGTTAAGGTGCTAAAAGAAAAAACCTCCAGCCAAGAATTCTCTATCCAGCAAAGCTGGCATTCAAAAATGAGAGCGAGTTCAATAGATAAACAGAAATTTAAGAGAGCATGTTGATAAGAAACCTGCACTTCAAGAAATACTAAAGGGAATTCCTACTTTAAAAAGGAAAAAAGAGGAGAGAGAGAGTTGGAGGAGAATGTAAGAACAACTAAAAAGATAAAAAGAAATAAAAACAACATACAGCATACATAAACCTAAGGAAATACGGATAAGGTAAGTAATTTCTTGACAGTAACAATATTGAATGCGAATGGATTAAACTCACCAGTCAAGAGGCACAGATTGGTAGAATGGATAAGAAATATGACTCATCTATATGCTGTCTACAAGAAATGCACCTTAAACCCAGGGATGCAAGGAGACTGAAAGCGAATAGTTGGGAAACAATTTTATACGCAAACAATGATCAAAAAAGGATGGGAGTAGCTATACTAATATCAGACAAAATAGACATTAATTGCAAAACTATTGTAAGAGTCACATAAGGCCATTATATATTAACAAAAGGGGTAATCTACCAAGAACAACCATAAAAATTTATGCAAAACTCTGGAAAAATTAAGTGGAGAAATAGATGCCTCTACAATTATAGTGGGGGATTTAATACACCATTATCACCATTAGACAGAACATCTCAACAGAGAATCAGTAAGGACACAAAGACCTTGAATAATACATTAGAGGACCTGAAACTAATAGACATATACAGAACATTACACCCACATACAGCAGAAATACATTCTTCTTGAGTGCACGTGGATCATTCTCCAGGATCGACCACATGCTGACACAGAACAAATCTGAATGAATTCAGAAAGATCAAAATTATGCAAAGTAATTTCTCTGACCACAATGGAATGAAGCTGGAAATCAGTAAGGGGCAGAGAACCAAATTAGGCACAACAATATGGAAGTTAAACAACATACTCATAGACAAACAGTGGGTCAAGGAGGAAATCTAAAAAGAAATCAGTAACTAACTTGAAATTAATGAAAATGACAGAACAACATCTCAAAACCTCTAGGATGCAGCAAAAGCAGTACTGAGGGAAATTCATAGCCATAAATGCCTATATTAAAAAAGAAGAAAGAGCTAAAATCAAAGACCTAACTGCACAACTGGAGGAATTAGAAAAAGAAGAATGAACTAACCTCAAAGGAAGTATAAAAATAGAAATAACAAAGATTATAGCAGAACTAAGTGAAATTGAAAATAAGAAAGCACTAAAAAAAATAAATGAAACCAAACGCTTGTTCTTCAAGAATATTAATAAAATTGATAAACCCTTAGACTAACAAAGAAAAAAAGAGAGAAGATGCAGGTACATAAAATAAGAAATGAGGAAGGGAATATCCCCACTGACCCTACATAAATAAAGAGTATCATAAAAGGATAATTTGAAAAATTATATGCCAACAAAATGTATAATTTAGAGGAAATGGACAAATTCCTGGAAACACACAAGTAGCCTACATTGTCAAGAGAAGCAATTGATGAATTGAACAGACCAATCACAAGCAACAAGATAGAATTAGTCATTAAAAGCATCCCATCTAAGAAGAACCCAGTAGCATACAGCTTCACAGATTAATTCTACCAAATATTCCTAGAAAGAAATAACACTAATCCTGCTTAAACTCTTCCAAAAAATAGAAGTAGAGGGAACATTGCCTAACTGATTCATGATGCCAATATCACCCTAATACCAAAGCCAAACAAAGACGCCACAATAGAAAAACTATAGATCAATCTCTCTAATGAACATAGATGTTAAAATCCTCAATAAAATACTTGCTAACCGTATTAAACAACACATTAAACAAATTATACACCATGACCAAGTGGGTTTCATCCCTAGTATGCATACCAGGGATTGATACAGTGTATCAATCAATGTAATACACCACATAAACAGACCAAAGGAAAAAGAAACAGACCACATGATCATCTCTATAGAAGCAGAAAAAGCATTCAACAAAATACAGCAATCTTTCCTCATTAAAAAAATCTACAAAAGATAGTAATAGAAGGAAACATCCTCAACATGATAAAGGGTATATATGAAAAATCCACAGTTAACATCATAATCAATGGTGAAATCCTAAAGCTTTCCCTCTAAGATCTGGAAAAAGACAAGGATGCCCACTTTCTCCACTTCTATTTAACATTGTGTTAGAAGAACTTGATCGAGCACTTAGACAAGAAAGAGATATAAAATGCATCCAAATTGGAAAGGAAGAAGTAAAAAGTTCACAAAATGACCCTATACATAGAAAGCCCTGAGAAATCTACAACAAAGTTTCTAGAGCTTATAAATGAGTTCAGTAAAATCGCAAAAGTTCAACATGCAAAAGTCAGTAGACTTCTGTACACCAAAATTAGCCATCTGTGGTAGAATTCAAGAAAAAAATCCCCATTTACAATAACAACTAAAAGAATCAAATAGCTAGGAATAAATTTAACTAAAGATGTAAATGACTTATATGCAGAAAGGTACACAAAACTCTTAAAGGAAATCAAAGACTTAAATAAATGGAAGAATATTCTCTGTTAATGGACAGGAAGACTAAACATCATTAAGATGTCTATCCTACCCAAAATGATCTACAGATTTAATGCTATCTCAAGAAAAATCACCACAGCATTTTTTAATGAACTGGAAAAACTCTGAAATTTATTTGGAAGGGCAAGAGGCCCTGAATAACCAAAGACATATTGAAAAAGAAAAATAGAATCAGAGGACTCACACTACCTGACTTTAAAACATACTACAAAGTTACAGTGGTTAAAACTTCATGTTATTGTCACAAGAATAGACATACTGACCAATGGAAACAAATTGAGAGTTCTGATGTAGATCCTTACATATAGCCTTTGGCTTGCTACTGGGCCTTAGTAGAGACTGAACGCTTAACCATGGGCCATCAAGTTACCATGAGACCTGAGTTGCCTATCATGAGCTGGGTATTGTCTGACCCACCAAACCATAAAGTTGGGCGTGCACAGCAGCACTCCATAATAAAGTGGAAGTGGTATATACAAGATAGGGCTTGAGCAGGTCCTGAAGGCACAAGTAAGTTACATGA
>PVKH010024486.1:0-13620 GCA_004027955.1 Chaetophractus vellerosus
GCCTCTTATCTAGCCTTCCATACTTGAGACCACCCCCACCGAGGGGCGGGGCTCAACGTCTCACTGACGTGGCAATCAACGCCCCACTCACAACTCAGTCATGCCCAGATGAACAGATGAGCCCACAAACACAATCCAATTTATATTTTTGGAATTCACAATCAATTCAAACTCAAACCACCACACTAGCTAAGACATGCTTTGCAATTGCTCGCAATACTATGCTTGAGGTCATCATTAAGAATTAAAAAACAGAAGTAAACTGACGCAAGCCAACAAGTCAACAGACTATTCCAGGCAAATGCATGCATGGTTATTGTATGAAGGTTCAACTGTATTAAGTGGCTACAAATGGATTTCTGCATAATTGTTACCAAAATTTGGGTTATTGTTATTCCTATTTTCAATTTTCAATTAATTTTAATTTTGTTGAAATAATATTTTCATATAATTATAAAATCAAATAAGTACCAAAAGGCTAATAGCAAATTAGAGTAGTCCCTGCCTGCCAGCCCTCTTTCCCAAAGAAAAACAAATTCAACTCTTAACTGCCTTTTTTCTGGTATTTATTTCCATATTTGTAAACTACTTGCTTATAATGTGATATCTTGACTTAAGCTTTTAAAACATTTTTCTAATGATTTTCTTTTGTGGGCGAGGAGGATTTAGCTTTCTTTACCTACCTCACATATCCTCTTTGCCTTTCTCTATTCTTCCAATATAGTTACATCAAAAATTTTTGTTGCTCTAATAGTCACTGCTAACTTACTATTACACAGATATTATGTGTTTATGATCGAGGTAGTGTGTTATGATTATTTTCTTATATTACTTTTTGGTTTTCCTAGAGTTAGCAATAGCCTTGTTTTATAAAATTGTTTAGGCACTGTATTAGTTTGCCAAAGGGCTGCCTATGCAAAGTACCAGAAAATGTGTTGGCTTTTATAAAGGGGATTTATTTCGGGTAAAGGTTTACAGTTCCAAGGCCATGAAAATTCCAAACTGAGACACCATCAGAGATGCTTTCTCACCAAAGTCTTGTACTATTGTGGCCACCAATCTCTGCCCAAGTTTCACTCTTCCACTCCAGGCTCATCCTTTGCTCTTGAGCTCCATGGGCCCAGCCTCTTGAGGCTTCATGCTTAAGTGATCCTGTAGTCCTCTCCTGGCATGGGACTTGTTTCTTTCTGGGCCTTCTGTATCAGTCTTGGCTGTTCTGTACTCTTCCCAATTTCAGCTATAAGCTATAAGGCAAATGGCTTATCTCGTCTCAGGGCTATTTGAGCCTCATCGCATGGGAGGAACAAAAATGGCAGAGCCCTCCCTGTGTCTTTCTGAGTATCCATTTATATCAGACCCAGCAGAGGGGCGGGGACTCAGCCTGAGTCCCTCCTCACTGATGTCCAATAAAAAGCCCTAAAGCAATCTTATCAAGGAATCTAAGCAAAGGCCCCTCAACTGAATTTAATACAGAGGGTATCACACCCAGAGGAACAGATTAGTTTACAAATATAATCTTTCTCTTTGGAATTCATAAAATAATCTCAAACTGCCTCAGGTACTTATCTTAAAATTAAAAAAAAATTCTTCCATTGCTTTTAATGTGCCATTTAATATTTTTCCCAGAAAGACATATTTATCAATTAATTTATTAATTTTGTATTTTTCCTGGAGACCTCCCTTCCAGAGTCCCCTGGCCTTCTGCTTCAATCTGGATTGGTCACTTTCTAGGTCTGCATATTGCCATCTTGAGACTTCCTTTGGCTGCATTTCTGTGTTGGACCCTTATTTTTAGAGTCTGATATCATCTACATTCTTCTTGTTTGAACAGAGTACACTACCCTGCCTGCTCCCCCACTCCCACCCTAGGAACTTCATTAGAATTTTTTTTAGTTTTGGTATAATTAAAAATGTCTTTATTCTACCCCCACCCTTGATTTTTTTTCTTTATTAGAAAAGTTGTGGGTTTACAGAGCAATCAAGCATAAAATAGCCCTGTTGTTAACAGCTTGTATTGGTGTGGAACATTTGTTAAAATTGATGATAGCACATTTTGTACTTATGCTATTAACTATAGTTAGTCCATGGTTTAACTTAGGGCTCACTGTGCTGTGTAGTTCCATGGATTTTTCCACCCTTGAGTTTTATACGTATATATTTGACTGGGTTTTCAATTTTATTCCATCAGACTTTTGAAGATATTATTCCATTTTATTTTCATTTCTACAGTTCATGTTGAGAGGTCTAGTTATTCTGATTTTTCTTTAAATGTGACATATCTTTTTCTTTCTGGAAACTTATCTTTATTCCCAGTATTCAGAAATGTCATGATATGGCTAGCTCTTTCAGTCTAGAGACTTGTGTCTTCATGGTCTGGGAAATTATTCTTGTATTATGTATTACGTATTGTGATTATTTCATCATCTTAGTTTACTGTTTTCTTTTTCTGGACCTCCAATTAGTTGGATGTTGGATCTTGTGAATTGATCTTTTAATACTTATCTTTTCTTTCCTGTTTTACAGTTCTTTATTTCTTCAGTATCTATTCTCATTGAAATGTTGTTTCTGATGTTTATTTTGGAGTAGTTCTTATCTCTTAGTGTATATAGTATATTGATTAAGTGTTTGTTTTATTTATTAATCACCTACTATATACCACATACTGGTCTAAACACTGGAGATGTACAATGAACAAGATAAACAAAAACCCCTACTTTCCTGAAGCTTATATTATAGCAAGGAAAGATAGGCCATAAACAATAATAATTGCTGAGTGGCCCATATGTGCTTGAGGTGGGAAAGGTAGGTGGTCAGGGTAAGCCTTTTGAGAATGGTACATTTAAGCAAAAACTTGTTGATTTTGAAATTTTCTTGTTCTCTGCATTATATGTTAAGAGTGGGGCCCTAAAACCAATAGGAAGTTCTATATGCAAGGATATGGTTTGTCGTCTGGTGGGGTTTCACTAGGATGATGAGGTAACAAGTTGATCTTGTAATTGGGAGATCCTCTTAACTATAGCGTCTGGACATCTTTTTTGAGGGCTGTTTAGTTCTCAAGAAAAAAGTGCTTCAGTCTCCTACCTAGGGACCATTTTCCCAGACACTGATATTCTGGAAGGTGAGCTGGGGTTCCCCTCATATAATTCCAGGAACTTTTTTTAACTTCCTGATTTCATCCCAAGATCTAAACTTCACCCTCAATTGAATCCGGTGTTCTTGGGCCCAGAGCTGCTCTGATTTTCCTTAATATGTCCTACAAAGCCCTGTGATCTTATTCCCTGTTTACTCCTCCATCCTCGTCTCTCGCCACTCTCTCTCCCCTTGCTCCTACCCCAGTGCAACCTCACTGAACTTCTTTTAGTTCTTCAACCTTGTTTGATTTCAAGACATCTATTTGAACTGTTTCATCTACTTTAACTTGGGTAATTTCTACTTAGCCTTTGGGTTTTAGTGCCTTGGTTATTAATTCCTTCAGGTATCCTTCCATCTACACATACACACAAATACATATACACATCTGTGCATACACATGTGAATACGCAGTGGGCTTGGTGTGGACTCTCTTCTCTGCTCCCCACACACCCTTTGCCATCTTATATGATAGCACTTGTCACATCATGGAGATTGCCTGGCTGCAAGACTGTACCCACTAGACCATAAAATCCATGAGTGCAGAAAGTGTTTATAATATGGACTGCTGGTGTGTCCTGTACCAGCCAGCACTAAATCTTTTCAGTGATTGAGCCCTGAACATTTTTGTTGTGATTTTTGGACAAATAGTTTATCCCTTTTGGCTTTTCATTAATCAGTAATAAGTTAAGGCTTTGATGTTTCAAGGGCATTACTAATATGTATCAATGAACTCAAAGGAAACTTGATTTTTATTTTATTTTTTTTTTAATTTTTGCAGTCTTTCTCCTAACCTCTACCTTTAGTAAAAAAGGCATTATCCCTAAGGGGATACTTGAACTATGGCAGTGATTCTTCTGAAACTTTAATGTTATTAAGACTGACTGATGAGTGGACTCATACAGCTTTGGAAAAGGAGAAACTTGACAACACAAGTTCTCATTGGGTCATTGTTGATGCCAACAGGGAGGCATTAATGGATTAGCTGTCAAAAGTTGTGTTTGCTCTTCAGGTTGACACTTGGCCTTTCCATCATGTGGCAAAGCAAAGAGCAAGAATCTTGCTAATTGCTTTAAAAGCATCTTGTACCTAGTTAGTGGATGTGGCAATTATCCAACTAAAACTAAAAAGTAAACTGAATAAAATCTAAACAAAACTAAAGCGAAAAAACTAATGTTTGGAGTTAATGTAGTTACTGATATATCTGAAATTTGGAAGTATAGAAGGACTAATTACCATAGCTATTTTAGATTGGAAACATACTTTCCAACTGGTAATTTGAGACTTGATGCTGGGATGACCCAAAGGTTACTTGTACAGAATGAATGGAACAGGGGGTAAATAGGAGAGGAGGGTGAAGAGAGAAGACAGAACAAGAGTACAAGAGAACCTATGTATTAGAAAGTAAGCTCTGAGTAATCTTATTGAATAATTAAATTTCCTACCCTCTTATCTTATGCTGTGTGTGTGTCATATTGTGAGGAAAGAGAATGCTACTGAACTTCAGTGGGAAGTGAAGAAAAGAAGGTTCTGGGCAGAGTTAGAGTGCAGCTGGTAATAAAACTGTCTTTCCCATAAATTAATGGAAACTGATACATTTGTCAGCAAAATTTCCAGTTCCTACAATGGCATTGTAGTCAAATGGAAAAAATAATGTGTTCTACACTATTAGTATATAAGGGTTAGGTTTGGCCTCATGTAACAAAAACAACAAAATATAACAGTAGCTTATATTAGATGTCTTTTTTGTCCCTCCCATTACAGCCCCAAAGTGAGTAGCCCAGAGGTGGTAAGGTGAAAGTGTCAGGACCCCAGACTCCTGTTATCTAATTGCTCTGCCATCCTCATGTACCTTCCATCGTGTAACAGTTTGAGTTTGGTAAATCCCAAAAAGAGATTGTTTTGAACTAATCCATTCCTGTGAGTGTAGAGCCCTTTTGATTGGACTACCTCAGTAAGGCTTGACTCAGAATTGGGTCTCCGCCCTCTTACTAGAGCTTTATAATAAAACAGAAAGAGAGAGGGACACAGAGAAAGGAAGCTGCCATTTTGACCCAGCCATGTGTGAGAGTGCCCGAGGATTGCTAGCAGCCAAAGCTTAAGCACAAAACCTCCAAGAGGCTGGGCCAGTGGAGCAGCTCAAGGTTGGAGAGACAAGCCATATGCCTGATAGCCCACAACTGAACTCGGGAAGAAAGTGGAGCAGCCGAGACTGAGGGAGGGCCCGGAAAGAGTCAAACCCTATGCCTGCTTGCCCACAGCTGGGTACTGGGTGACAGTAGATTCTAAAGGGAAGGCAAGGACCTGGGCAGAGATTGGCCACAGTCTTGCTTCCCCATGTAGCAGGACACCAGGAAAGCACCTCTGCTGATGCCTTGATTTGGACATTTCACAGCCTCAGAACTGTAAGCTTTTACCCTAAATACATTTCCCATTATAAAATCCAACCTACTTCTGGTACTTTGCATCGGCAGCCCTGTGTCAAACTAAGACACACCTCATGATCTGTGGTGGCTACTTATGTTCTATCTGCTTTCCACCTGCAAGAAGGAGAAAGGGTGGAAGAAGAGTTCACAGGACCTGAGCCAGTACTTCTGTAACACAACATTTCTGCTCACATTGCCTTAGACGTAACAGTCACGTGCATAGCTAGCTGCAGAAGAGGCTGGGGAATGTAGCCCTTTTTTGGACAGCCTTGTGCCCAGCTAAAGCTTGGAGAGTGTATTTCTAAGGAAAAGGGAAAGAATGGATACTGGAGAAGGCAACAAGGATTCTTCCACAGTCAGAGTGACTGTCTTCCTTTCCCACAATGTGCATAGAAAGTAATTTAAATGAATCTCTCCAAAAGTTGTGTTTTTAAAATGGCTTTCTAAATGTCTTGATACTATTTCCTCTAAAAAGGGATCTACGTTAGCAGGAATAAGAGATAGCTAAAGGACTCCTGAACTGTTTTTTTTCTGCTAATAAAAGTCAGAGTGGTTGTATTATATTAAAAGCTCAAGGGAAGTTACGATGCTATGTTTTTCAAGCATAGCTTGTAGCTAAGTCCAGTCCCATACCATGCCGCAAGATTCCCTCAGCTCACGTAAGTATGTTCCATCACCTTCCTGCACGCAGGTGCCATGAAGTCTTCTCTCTGCTCTTCTTCCAAATGCATTCCCTTTCATGCCCCTCTTTCTAGGAGATGTTTGTTAAGCGTTGAAAGTAATGAGAAGAGTTAGGATTTCTGCAATAATCTAATAAGTTGGGACATTATTAGAGAAAACAAAAGGGAAGAGCTTTTTTTGATGAAGACATCATATTCACGAAAACTATGGCTCTGTGGGGAGTCTTATGGCAACTGAGACAAGGATGGAGGAGGAGTATTTTCTCGTTCCCATCACCTCATCTCTCCCCTGGTCCAATGAGTCATCTTTCACTTTGACTCATGTTCTCTGACTCACTTGGCTTATTTCTCTGTTCAATTATTCATAATGTTATCCTGAGGTGAGTTTCCCAGCTACAAAGATTGTGTTCCTTTCAAGTTCTTGTTCACATTTCTGTCATCTTTTCGGCCTTAATTATACGAACTACTGCCACTGGCCAGCCAGTTAACATATTTCAACATGCCTTGTCAAGGAGACTCCCAGGTAGGAAGAACTTGGTAATTTCTTAGCTCAAGTCCTGTTCTTCGGGGTATAGAGGGGAGGGATTAGAACTAGGTGAGTAGATGGAAACGGGGCAAGAGGTAGCTAGGGCCCGAGGCTATTTGGCAGCTGAGCCTAAGAGTTTTCTTACATATCTTTATCTCTTCCCCTATATTCCTCAGCTTTGTGTATAATATTCTCAGAATGGCAGTGTGCCAAATGGCCTTTTGCTTAACAGCACTTCTGAACCAATGAATTCCATCCTTTTCCTTGAGAAAATAACTCGGAAAATAAAAATTCATAATTTGCACTTTAATAATTTCAGATTCCCTATGGACTTCATGATGTTTTTATAAGCTTATAAAACTTATTAATGCATTTCCTGCAGTAATATGGATGGTATATAATTTCCACATTTTGCTACATTTCACCAATTTTATTATTTTTGTAACAATGACTCTGCAGAAAAAAAAGCAATGCTTTTTCCTCCCAATGATTAGACAAATGCACATTTTCAGGCAAAAATAAACCTTCCTCCTCAAATGTCCCTTTAAGTTTCCCACCAATCACCCACACAGCTCCTCATTGTGAATAGCTAGTTCTCTCCTGCTAGATGAATACCTTTTGGGCAGACCTAGAAGTTGCTTCCTAAGACTGAAATAACATTTCTATCAGACTGTTTCGTGGCCTGTAGCAAGCTTATTTGCATTGAAATATACCATCTACTCAGGGCTTAAAGGGAAAAGGGACTGCAATAAGATGTTGAACTTTTTGAAACAAGTGAATCTGGAAATATTGGGCGAGGGGGGTGGGTAATGATATAATGGTTGCTTTTCCAGTGTTAAAAGGAATCATCTCTCTACTTATCTTCATAGAGTAATCATTTAGGCCAAATTATGTCTTTTATTTGATGACTGGAATAGGTTGAGGAACTATACAAGGGAATTATATATTTTAATACCTATTAGCCATTGAAGAAATATTTATTAAGTGCTTACCATACTGTTAGGCCCTATGGGATATTTTTTTTAATTATCAGATGTCCCAAAATCACAGTGAAAGGAACACAAAGGATGGTTCTAAAATACTCAAACAATAATGCTAATAAACAAATGAAACTATAATATAATTGGCTTGAAAAACACATTCAGAGCTTAGAGGAAAAAGAAAGATAATTTTTTTCCTGTTTCTGGCTCTTAGAGCCTTACTAAAGCAGAACAAAAAATTCCAAAGCATAGATCCTTTACCAGAGCTACTGAACACTTTCATCCATACCAAAACCTCAGATGTTGAACTGGCTGATGTGGTTTTCCTGATCCCTGAAAAATAGACACCCTCTCCAGCCAGAGATGGATGATAACTTCTGTTCTAAGCCCCCATTGGTTTTTAGGTCTCAGTTTGTCCAGCCAGAGATGGGTCACTGTGCATCCTTGGTCAAATGGCAAAGCTGTAGCAATGGTACTTACCTGCAAAACAGGGTGTCATTTGTGAACTTCCAATTAATCTTGGGAATCTGAAATAATTCGTTTTAGTAAAATGTTTTAAAATCCTTAGTCAAATATTTGTGCTTGTTTAACACATTTGCTTTGAGTATGTTTTAAGGACTGGAATATGAAGCACTTACGTACCACAGAGATTCTTCTCCCAACCAACTTTGGGTCATTGTGAATAAGACTTGAAAGTCCATTGCATTCCCTCCTCCATCCAGGAGCCCTGTGGCAATCATTGCATTGGGTAACACTCAATCCCAACCCCTTCTCTTCCGACATGTCCTATTCTAGGAAACAAAAGTCTCAAAAATACTTCCTTAATAGGTAAAGAATCATAATTCTGTCTAATGAGATGAAAGTAGAAACATCTGGGATTTTGGGGGGAAAGCATTTGCGTTCCTAACAGAAAGATGCAGGTGGTACAAGCCTTTTGTCCCCCAGTGTCAGCCTTGAATGTACTGACATGATGCCTGGAGATGAAGCAGCAGCCTTGGGCCATAGGCAACAAGCCAACTTGCTACAGTTGGTGGAATAGAACATGACTGAGTCATTGCACTAGCCTGGGATTTATTATCTCCAGATTTCTAATATAGAGGGGGAAAAAAAAACCTTTTGTGTGTATAAGCCATAGTAAATTGGGGTTTCTGTACTAATAGACAAAAGCATCCCTAACTGATACAGAATTTGGTCTCTGAAAATGAGTGGCTCCAAGGAACACATAAATATTGTGTGGCTAAGTGGAGGAGGTAGGGTAGTGGACAATGGGGACCCAACTATTTGAGGCTGGAAAATTAGTGACTTTTGTACTTTAGTCGTAAATCATCAGTGATAGTCTTAACTGCTCTGGGACCCAGAGATTAAGGCCGTAGTGAAAAGGGAAATGGTAGGAAAACTTTAGATGGTTGATATGTGTTAGCTAATGTTTCAATATTATGAACGATACCGTACAAGAAAAGACTCTGAAAATACAGAATGAAGAAATTGCAGCTTTATTAAAAGGAGTCTCTGCTGTTGGCCTGCAATCTGAATTGACTGTGGTCCATAATATGGAAACTTGCAAGTGGTGAAAATCCACTTAATGTGCTCAAAATCTGGAGCCAATGGAGCAGGGTCAATGAAAATCAATATGTTCAGGAGATAAGATCATCATCCAAGGTGGCAATAACTGATAAAAGATGCTACTTTCCTTCTCTATTACTGTTTTCTTATTTGTTTTTTTAAACTAATTTTAAAGTAATAGTCATTAGGCTAAGCAAGAGGGAGATGGGCAGAAAACCAAGGCCAGCCTCTGAGAGCCAAAAATTTTTATGCTAGATGACTGTGATTACTTGAGCATGCAACTGAACCAAAAGCTTACTAAGCTTATTAAGTTTTTTAGGGAATTAGGTTCAAAGAAACCCTAAGCTTGGCTGGCAAAAGCCCAGACCTGTTCAGCCCCTAAGTTGGATATAATTACTCAGCAAGACTTTAGAGTGCTTATCAAAACCCTTGAGGAGCATAGTTAAATAAAAAGAATGTAATGAGCAGCCAGAAGGGTGGACTGGGTCAGATTTGTGAAAAGCCCATCTCAATTCTTTTTCTCAAACTCTGTCTTTAATAATTAACTTTTCGTAAAAGTTAAATACTTTCTTTTCCAACTTCCCTTATAGCTAATAAAAAAGACACAAGCATGGGGAGCGGGTGTAGCTTGAGTTGTTGAGCATTTGCTTCCCGTGTACAAGGTTCTCGGTTCAATCTCCGGTACCTCCTGAAAAAAAAAACAACATAAGCAGAAATCTTCTGGGGTGGAGTGGTGGGGTTGGTTCTGGGAGCACTTAGTTTTCCGGATAAAAGAGACATACTGCTGCCATCCCTACCCCAAATACAGACATATCTGCCACTGCAGCAGCTAAATTGTGACCTTGAGGGAAAGGGTAGATGGATTACAGAGGCTGGCCTTGATATTACTAAGTCTGAACCAGGACTACTGCTACTACCTCCAGACTTTCTTGTTATTTGAGAAAAACAATTCCCAACTTATTTATAAGCTTCTATTAGTCAGGTTTTCATTTACATGCAGGCAAAAAAGCATTTCTAATGGATATAAGCACATTCAAGAGATAAGATTCTATCCTATCAGCAAAGACCCTTAGGTGAAGTTGATCAACCTTCCTTAAGCAAGACTCATGTCATGTGATAGCATAGGTATCTTCCTGTGGAGTGAGATTTGGGATAAATTGGGAAGGCCTCTTCATCCAATATAATTCTCCTGGTTCTGTTGTTGATGCCTGAAATTCTGCATGCAGTCATGTGGGGTGTGTGTGTGTTGACACACAAATATTTAGCCTTTCGGAGGATCTGATCAGCCTATGATTTTGGTCATTGATCCTATAGTCCACAATCCACATCTACTTCTAATAGACCTCACTTTCAGAAAATTCTTCATATAATCCAAATCTTTCTTTTTAGAGTACAAATTCCTTTTCTCTTAACCATTCCATTTCCTTTTTTTTTTTTTAAGGTCTTGCTTGTACTTACATCACTTCCAAGTCAGTACTTCCCATCTCTGGCTTTTTCTAACCTACTTCCCTCCACCCCTGCCTTATTGGGAACATTATTCTGTGTTCTAGATAGTGATCACTTGTGTCTTAAATGATTCACTCCTTGAGTTCTCCATACTTTCTCCTTTCCATTAAGTGTGACTCATTTGTGATGATGATGTGGGCAACAAGGTAAGTGAGGGAATGCAAAGGAGGGGAGAATCCCACTGGAGCACAGCACAAGGGCCTGCTCTGATGGATGAGCAAAAGGCACAGCTGTGAGGCAGAGAAGGAAGAGATCCAGCACCTTGATGTCTGGGAGGTTGGTGTGGGTGAGGGTGGGGGGTTGTTTTTTATTTTCTTCTCTTTACCACTTAAGTTTGGCTATGTTCAGCCTACTGTTTCTAGGAAAACAGCAAAATTTTATTTTCTTTCTCTGGAACAGCAGTAGAGAAAAGATTACAACAGAAGTAAAGGGGCCCTGGTGTGACCCCCTTATAACCTTCCCACCTTTATCCCTTATCCACTACTCCATCAATTCCCTTCTCTTATTTTATTGTCTAGTCAACATAATCAAGTTGAAATGGTCTTTTCCTAATTCTAGGCTCTAAATTAGGAGGAGAAAAGCTCTACTCCACTGACCTGGATTTAGCTGGATATACAAAATGGCATATTTGCACATCAGGATTAATAAAGCTATTTAGTTATTCTGTGAGGAGAGAAAGCTGGTCTGGTTTCTTATATCTGCATTAACTGAAATGGTTTCAGTGAGGGTGGTTAGAAGTGCTAATTCCTCCCACTCATGCGAGAGGATTGCTGTCCACAGCTTGGTGGCTTGTACCCTGAATTGGGGCATGTTTGGAATGTGCCAGCAGTGGCCTGAGCCGACCAACCCAAGCACTTGGAGAGGTGGACTCTCCCTCCCCCCTCAGACTAACCCAGTTTTTTTTTTTTTTAACATTCTGAGCTGCAGGGAGTTTTATGGACCCAAAATGAATACTGTTACCCAAAATGAATAATTCTATTAACTCTTTAAAAGCTAATATTAAAAGCAACATTACTTGCAAATGGTTCCAAAATAAAAAGGTCACTTCATTAGTATAAATTCAAATATTTAGGTTGGCATGTATGCAATTTTTTGCTAATTTATTATATTTTATGGAAGTAGTCATTTATAAAAGATTAGAAATTTTCTAAAAATTAAAGAAAAATGGTCCTTTTCCACAGTTAGTTTGAAAAGCACTGCAATGCATAACACCATGAACTAAAAATTATAAGCCACTGTTTCACAGAGGAGGAAGATAAAATTCAAAGACATTAAATAAATTGCTGCAGATTCACATCACTAGTGGGGATGCAGAGCTAGGGTTTGGGCCCATGTCCATCTGACTATAAAGCCATACCACTTGCCAATATTTTGAATAAGGAAACTCCTCTCAGGCTCTTTGGAAGTGTCTGCTTGCATCCACACATTATAACTGCAGTGAGAACATGCATATATGTAATTGAACAACACAATATCAATGTGATTTTGTTCTTTGATGTACAAACTCTTAACTCTGAGAACTCAGGGTAGAAACTTTTATATAAAACTTGAAGCCTGAAGAAGAAGAAGAAAAAAAAAAGGTTTGCTCCAATGCCTGAGAGTTTGAGTCCTGCTTTCAAAGACATATAAAACCATTAAAGACTAGGGCAGAGCCAGTGTTGCCAGTGGCGGTTGGAGAGGGTGATTGTTTCCTCTGCAGTAACTTGTTTCCCCTAGAAGACTATACATCCATGATTTTGCAAATTCTAAGTGTAATTTTTATGCTTCCCTCTCAATCATCAGGTTCATCTATGAAAACTAGAACAAAACTCAGTCCTGAGGCCAAGGTGACCAGATTAGATCAATCCGAAACATCTTCAGGAAGTATGGCTTCAGAGTGCCCTTGAGCCGTGGCTGAGACCACCTGAGACCAACTTACAGCTAGTTGAATAAAGCAAGGTAATATGCAATCTGCTGCTTAGCTTTCACCTGGAAGCTTTCTCTGACTATTGCAGACTTTTTTAGACTCCTGGGTTTTTTTGGTTTTGTTTTGGTTTGGTTTTTGTTTTTAGGAGGTACCAGGGATTGAACCCAGGACCTTGTACATGCAAAGCAGGCACTCAAGCACTGAGCTACACCTGCTCCCCTTGTTTTTAAATTTAATATAGAGCATATGAGATGCTGTTTATTTAATTGTATTTTAACAAATGTTTACTGAGCATTTTGTGTGTGCCAGGCCTTGTTCAAGGCTGATGACCCAAAAATGAATAAGACATATTTGGAATTCAAGCCACCTAGAAATAAGGGTTCGCAGGCTAACAGCAAGGATTGCTTTTGATTGATTCACCCTTGTATTTATTTAACAAAATATTGTGCATCTACAATGAACCAGACTCTTGGAACTGGAACTATAAAGATGAATGCCATAGTTTTAAGCTTTTAGGAGCACAGTCTTTGGACGGAAGGTAGTCCTATATAATCATCCATTCATCCATCCAACAAATGTTTATCGAGGACTTACTATACACCAGGCTGGCTTAGAGGTCATGGGGGGAAACATCAGGAAGAAGGGCTACAAAAGATGTTCAGCTCTTTTGAATGCTGTAATAGATTCCAGAAGTTAGATTCATGGAGGGATAAGATGAGGGGTGGAGGGGACTGGCTTTTTAAGAACCTGGCTGAGGCATGTCAGTGGATCAGGAGGCTTGAAGAGTTGGGGCCTTCTCCCAGGAGCTCCAGTGCAACTTATGCTGCCATCCTTTCCCCTTCTTCCTTATTTTCTCTCTGGCCAAGCAATTTCCCCTGGCAAAGTGTCATTGTGTCCAAAGCCC
>PVKH010024487.1:0-13622 GCA_004027955.1 Chaetophractus vellerosus
CCAGCCCGCGCGCCGCCCTCCCGACTGCTCCCCCCAGTCACCCCATCCTCAGCCGTCCCCGCCACCTTACTCCACTACCCTCCCCCGCCGTTCCGCGCACTCGGCGTCTCCGCCCGGCCTCCCGCTCCTCTCTTCCCGGAACCGCTCACTTGCCAGCCCTCGGCTCCGGGGAAGAAGAAACATTTCTCAGAGCGCACTCTTCAGCTCCCTCCGCCCCGTGCCTTCCCCTCCCCCCGCTCTTTCTTTCTTGGGGGAGGGGGGCTATCGCCTCGGATTGAAAGGCCATTGATTTGTATGTATTTGTCCCAGCTCTGGAGGCTGCTCCAGCCACCCGCGCCAGTGCCCCGGCTGGTAGACTTGCCTGCCTGCTTCCTTAGGCTGGTTCGGCTCCACCAAACATGTCGGCTCCTATCGGGCCCCGGGGCCGCCCGGCTCCCACCCCTGCGGCCTCTCAGCCGCCTCTGCAGCCCGAGATGCCCGACCTCAGCCACCTCACGGAGGAGGAGAGGAAAATCATCTTGGCCGTCATGGACCGGCAGAAGAAAGAAGAGGAGAAGGAGCAGTCCGTACTCAAGTAAGAACCCGGCTCCATCTTCCCGCCCCCCACCTGCCCTCCGCCCCTTCGGCCGCTGCCCTGCGGCCACCCGCGCTCCCCGGATCGCCGCCCTCCCCGCCCGCGGGCAGCGCAGGGGCCACGATGGTTGCGGCCGCCTCGGGCCACCCGGGCTGCTTTCAGGGTCTCGGACCGTGGGGGTGTGTGAGGAGAGAGGGCGCCGAAGCCGACTTAGGTGAGGATGGCGAGCTTTGAGCCGCTGTACTTTTCCCAGCGCCCTTCTGGCTTTCCCCATGGGCCATTTCGGCTCCGGGGTCCCGGCGGGGCCGGGGCTGAACCTCGGCTCCGCGGGTCCTTTCTCCCTTTCCCGCCGCCTCCGCGCGGAGGCAGTGGCTGGGGCAAGGAATCCAATATGGCCGTGCACAGGTGCTCTCTGGCGGGGACCCAGGCGAAGGCGCGCGGGCCGGGTGATGCGGGCGCCGCCGGGGCCCCTCGTCCCGCGCCTCTGCCGGGCGGTTCGGTCCCCAATTCGGAGAAGAGCAGAGCTGCCCACGGTCGCAGAGGGTCGGAAAGCGGCGGCGCTGGCGAGGGGCCTAAGCTCAGTCGAGTCTGGGGTGGGTGTGCGACCAGCGCCATCTTCCAGCCCCTCCCCTTCGGCGGCTTCTAACACCCTGCACTCTGCTGCTCTTCCTGTTTGCAACTAGTAAATCTGTTTAATTTTGAAGAGACTCCAGTTCCTACCATTGCTGCACTTTGGGATTCTTTGAAGTTCTACTATTTGTGCTTATAGTCTAGGCGGCCGGGATTTTGCAGAGGCTGGGAGGTTTGAAAGCACGGAGGCTTTGGTTTAGCCACTGTGTAACTTCAGCACCTGGGAACTGTCCAGGCAAGATGATCTATAGCTTTGAGACTCCTTGTCAGTGTAGCAAAGAGATTTCTTTTAAAGCGCGTTTGCTTTGAAAGTTCTATGGCTATTTGACCTCACAGTTACTGTGTGAAAGAAATTGTGAAGATGTGTAACCTTTTTATGTTTTTACGATTCAACTTTTTTTTTTCTTGAAATGAGTTGTTCTAAGACATCAGTTATACAGTTTACATGCCAAAGTTGGGACAGTTTTTTTTTTTTTTAAGTTATCAAATGTACTTTCTCCTTATATTCTCCACAGATACACACTATTGATAGTGTAGAACTCCTCCGTGAAGGACTAACACACTGACCTCTAATCACTTACATTTTTAAAAACAGGTTGTTGCATCCAGTATTCTTTAATTCACTTATAAAGAAGCACTTCTCACTGTGTATACATCTGCATTTTCATATTTTGATTAACTTACTACTTTAAGTATTTTATAACAAACTTATATAAAATATTCGTAGATTTTAGAAAAATATACTATTTCTGACAATATATTGAAGAACTAAAAGCAAATGCATTCCTGACATATTAACTGAAATTATGAAGAACTGATTCTTTAGAGCTAATTTCTGGATTTGAATGCCTTTTTGGGAATGTGATTTATTAGTGGGCTTGGGATATGAAAAAAATGCATTTAAGTAGTTTAATTCAACTGATGGAAGAGTAAAGCATTATTTTTAAAAGGTTTTTGAGCATACTTCTAACATTGCTTAACTTTATTATAAACTAACAAGGCAAGCTTTTGATGACATACAGTTTGATGTTTAGATATTTGGATTTATATTTTTATTATAATTGCTAAAAGTTGGTGTTGTCAAAATGATGCTCAATGTTGTCGTATTTCTTTGATCCACATAATTAAATGTAAAATGTGTTTTTTATTTCTTTATGGTATGATAAATCATAGTATTTATTGGCTAGTTTACTATAGTTCTAAAGTTTTTTATTGTTGTAAATGTTTGTCAAGGCACATTTAATAGCTAAGGTTTTAGAGAATATACAGTACATTTTATTTGCAATAGATATTTTTCTTTGTTCTAATATACAGAAATGTAAATGAACATGAGTATCGAGTTAAAAATGGTTAAAAATGAACAGTATTTTTTATTAGGAAAATGTTGTCGAAGTTTTTTTCAAGTATCTACATGTGTATATATATTACATCTGTATGTAAACCTACATACTGTGGAAATATATTTAATGTTTGTGCATTCATACTTGCATAGTTTTGGTAGAAACAAACATTCCCTAACCACATATTCAGGCAATCTATGAGATTATATTGATGAAAAACCTATTCAGATTTAATTAAAATAAGTATTTCCATTTCTACCTAACTTAGTCTTGGAAGGGGATTTATCTCAAAATGGCCTACACTGTTTCAGAATTATTTTTATATACATTTAACAAAAAGTTACTTGGAGGCTAAAACATAATATAGTTGAAATATTAGTTTTAAACATT
This sequence comes from Chaetophractus vellerosus, assembly GCA_004027955.1. NCBI lineage: Eukaryota > Metazoa > Chordata > Mammalia > Cingulata > Chlamyphoridae > Chaetophractus > Chaetophractus vellerosus. The sequence continues at coordinate 2,935 of PVKH010024487.1, forward strand.
CTTTAAAATGCTTTTGGCTTTTGTAATAAAATAAGAGAAGACAAGAAAAATGAAGAAAGGAATACAGACTTTATAATAGGATTATAATAATGAGAGGCAAATAGTTTTGAAGAATTTGACAATTTATTAACATTATGTAATACATTATTAATATGGGGTATTAAATAACAAATACAAAATATAAAAATAATACTATCTTTCAAGGATTCTAATTTCTCATAAAATTTTAGGGGACATTTATCTAGTTATAACTATACTATCTTTGGTTTCACCTCCTTAGTAATGTGCAGTTAATTGCATGTTAACACCTTTATGAAAGAGATAATGGGCAGAGAGAAATAAACTGAAATTCAAATTCATGTCTGCTGCTTTTTAACAACTATGTTTTTAAAAGTTTGTTGTATGAAGAAACAAACAATTGGCTAATTTTTTTTTTTTGTATGATCTGTGAGTTTCAGTATTCATATGCAATGTTCATGTAAGGGGTGTGTGCATTCCCAAGGGCATCATGAAATGATATATTGGAGTACAGGAAGAAAATATTAGAACTTAAAATTGCATTTCTATTTTTATTTGAAAAAAAGAGCTATTAAACTTTACTAATATTTAATATATAGATTGACAACATTCAGCTATATATAATTTATAAATAAATATGCAAATATTAAGAAGTTAATATCTAAAGCTTTTTAACAAGACATATAGAAGATCAAAACAGATTGAGACCACTGCAGTAATCTCTCTTTTTAAGAGCCTAAATAAATAAGAACTGTTTATTCCTGATTGTTAGCAATTTCTTCAAAGCCCTGTGAACATCCACATACTTTAAGAAGTCTCCTATCACCATGAAATAATGCCATTTAACATGTTATTGAGGTACTATAATTTTGGAAGGATTTTCACATTTCAGTAGATCCCTGGTCAATAATTCCTATAGCACTTTTAGTTTGGATAGCTCTATGTGCCAGTAAATTCTGAAATGTCCTTTTATTGATTAATGTTTTAAAGCCTTGTCTTTTAAGTCTGTAGACTTGAGGAGAAAATACAATTTTACCTTATTTGTTATTTCAGTGTTTTAGAGTATTCTTAACATATGCATATAGTAAAAACCTAATAAATAACGTTGATTTGATTTGTGGTAATGTTAATGAGGCATTTTACACATTTTTTTGGAAATATGGAGAATAATTTTTTGAAAGAAAAACAATTCACTAAAAGTTTGCATTTTCCAGTTTTTTGGAGAGTGTGGTATTATGGAAAAAAAGTATGAGGAAATGAATAGAAAAGTATTTGTTCAATAAATATTTAATAAATATTTCTACTATGTACATATTAGTCTTTTAGTAAGGTGTATCATAACAAAAATTGGAAAGAAATTATGTGTTTCTGTGTATTTTCTTTTCATTCTCAGTTTAGTTTTCTGTCACTGTCAAAGGGATAATTTGCTCCCCAAATAAAGACAATTATCATTTAAGTATAAGTTTCCTTAATAAGTTAGCTTATATTTAAAACTTAGATGAGCAGTTCTAAATAGTTTTTTTGGTGACTGACTTTTATAAGTACTTTCCAAAGTCAATTTATAAGATTCTGTACTTTATTTGTTTAATAGGTAATAACCTACAAATGGTACAAAATTCTTAGCTACTATTTCTCCTACCTAGAGCAAACTGCTGTTACCAGTTTATTGTACACTCTTCCCTAGATATTCTAGGCAGGTAAGAATTGATATGTATATATCAAACATTGTGTGTGTTGGTCTGTATGTATGTGTATGCACACATGCGTGTGTAGGTAAACTTAAAAATACAAATGGTATCATGCTATATACTCTGTTATGCAGTTTGTTTTTAGGAGATCAGTTCTGCATCAGTTTATATATAGCTGCCTCATTCATTTTTATGGCTGCATAATAACCCATTTATGAATGTTCTATAATTTCTTTAACAAGTACCATATTTATGGATATTTAAGTTGTTTCTAATTATTTTGCCATTAGAAACAATTCTGTGATAAATATATTTGTACATATATCATTTCCCATATGTGTGAATATACCTGGGATAGATAAATTGTTAGAAATGGAATTGTTGGGTCAAAGGGTCAAAATGTATTAAATTTTAATAAATATTGCCAAATTTACCTTTACAGAGGCAATAATGAATAAGTGACAAGTATGAAGGAGGCTGTTTCCTTCATGCTTGCCAACTCAGTGTGTGATAATCTTCACCAATCTTTTGATGTAAAATCTGCCATGGTAGATTTGATTTTCACTTTTCTTCTTATCAGTGAGGTTGAGAGCCCTTTACATTTATTTAGAGCCCTTTGTATTTCCTTTTCTATTGTTTATTTTTAATGTTTTTTAAGATGCTCTTTATATATATAAGAAAGTATACTTTTGTCTGTGGTGAGTTATGATAATTTCCTTATGTTTTGTCATTTGTTTTATGATTTTTTTTTAACTAACCAGGATTTAAATTATTGAAATGTATTTGAATTTATTACTCTTTGTTTTGTGGCGTTTGTGTTTGGTGTATACTTAGAATGGCCTTCCCCATCCTAATGTAAAAAAACTTCCATATTTTCTTTTTATGGCTAAAGTGAAATTTTAAGAAGTTAGCATGTTAGATAAGTGATACAATTTAATCTGGAGAACTTTTGAATGAAAATGATTATTGCACATACACATTAACCACTGCTGTTGCCCAAATTGAAAACTTATATTCTTTCAAGATTCAAAATGCATTCTAAAAAGTTGATTGGCAATTTATGAGAAAGTACCTGATAAGTTCTTACATATTCTATATTTTATAGTAAGATAAGGCAATTGAATAATATCTTCCTGTTGAAAATATATTTTGATAAAGAACTGATTATATTGTGTGGTGAAGAGAGAGGTAGTGGGGGCAAGTGTGATGAGACCAGATGGATTTTAACTTGAAAACTTACTCTCCTATTTAATAAATGTGAGATTGTGCTTATTTTTCTAAACTCTTTAAGCCTGTCTTCCCTCATCCATACTATATTATACTACACTATACTATTAATTATGTGAGTAATAAACTCTATGTTGACAGATTGATGTGATCATTATAGATTGTGTAAATCAAGTGTTCAGGCACAAGTAGGTATTCGGTAGTTGTTATGGTTAACTGATTATAGACAGCAGCATTTAAACCTAAATATATTATAATAATATTCCTAGGTGAAATCTTCCTTTCATTTTTTTTAATTGAGAAATTCTTTTCCTTGTCTGCTGTGAAGCTGAAATATGTTTGAAGGACTGTTAAGAGATTTCATTATATGTTTAGAAGGTTAGGGGCTGGGAGAAGGAAAGTGACTGGAAGCAGCTCGGTAGCAAAAAAACGTTCTTAGGGAGTCTGATAACTAAGATGTAGCAGTGAAAATAATACTAGCACCTAGTTATAAGTTATTGGCAAGATATTAATCATCTTAAGTGAATGTGAGGGGACTAATTTATGAAAACTAATCTATGATTTGTCCTTAGATCTCCCTGGTATCAACTTTTTACTCTATTATTTACCCAAAATACATATTTACTCATTTGTCTTATTCATATTTTATCCATGAACCCAGAGAACCTTATCAGGTTAATCTAATTCTGAAGTATGGCTATTAGAGTTTAGATGTTCATCTCCTTCCCACTGCCTCTCACATATACATGACTGTCTCTCATCTTTTTGGCTTTAGCTTCAAACTTGCTTCCTTAGCAAGATCTTTTCTGGCCATGTTTTCTTTAACTTTTTATTTTGAAATAATTTCAAATTTAACAGACAATTGCAAAAATTATACAAATTCCAGAGAACTCCAACACCCCCATCCAGATAGCTAAAGCCACTAATTTTAACATTTTGTCACCTTTGCCATATCTTTCCCTTTCCTCCCTTCCTCTCTCCTCCTTTCCCTTCTCCTCTTTTCCCTTCCCTCCCCTCCCCTCCCCTTCCCTTCCCTTCCCCTTAAGTACTTTACCTCCCTTTATTCTTTATCATAGCACTCTTTATATTTCCACCATAATGGTTATCAAAGTTTGCAGTTAATATTTATTTACTTGTTTATGGTTTGTCCACCCTGGTAGATTATAAACTTCCAGAGAGCAGACACTATGTCTTATTCATCATTTTAGCCTCAACTTCTAATCTAACACAATGCCTTACACATAGTAGAACTCAAAAATATTAGTTTGATGGATGAATGAAACATTGAGAATGAAATACTGTGTTCATATAGAGAGTGCTTGCCTTCAGGGTGAAATACAATAATCTAAAAAAAAGTTTATGTAGTAATGTCCTTATTTTGAAATCAATGTCATCTTTAAACATATGCCCAATTTTGCTTAGTTTACCTAGAAGTAAACCTTTCTTTTGGACTAAGAGCAGATCTGCTTTGGCTAGAAACCAGAATAATGTTGTGATATTATATTATTTATTAATTTAAAATTTATTATGCTTTAAAATTATTAATTTACTTTCAAAACGTTAAAATATTTCCATTGTGTTTAGAAGAGCTGAATGATAAGGAGTGTACAGAATGTTTTGGCTAGAAATGATTCATGTCCTCCAGGAGCAGACAAACTAAAACAAACGATAATCATAAGAACATACAACAATGTAAAGTGTCATGAAGAAATACTGTTAAGGTGATTTTAGTACATTGTAATCATAGTAAAAAATATGTCAGACTAATCATATGAGTTGCTTGTTGTCTCTGTAGTATTGTTTAAGGGTACTAGGCAGTTTATCTTGTTAAATCTCTAGAATTTTCACTCATAGATATTAAAGGCTTTTAAAGGCTTTTAATAGTCTCTAGTCACCTACGGAAATGCAGATACCTTTGGGTGTGGCAACACATTTAACCATTATCAGTTAATCCTTAAACTCACTGTAAGAAACTTGATAGATGAAGATTAAAATATTGCATGATAAGTGCTAGGAGACCACTATGCACTGTGTATCATAGATGTATTCATACAAGAGGAACACATGATCCAATCTTGGAGAAATGAATTTAGGCAGAGTTTTAAAGAATGAGCTAGCTGTGCAGAGGAGTATATTCAAATCCTCCCCCCACCCTTGGAAAAAAAAACACCCACATTCATTTGCAAAAAAAGAGGAAGGGCATGGTCAAGAAACTGGTATGATGTGTTTCAGAAGGTCTGGAGCATAGGGTTTAAATAGATGCAGGTCAATAGAGAAAACTGAAAAGGAGGGGTAGGCAAGGATCAGAATTTAAAAGACTTTATATACTATGGTTTAGATTTGGTTTTAATCCTGAAGACAGTATAGAGTCATGGAGGGAATTTAAGGAGTAGTATAATAAAATGATAATTTTGTTTTAAAAGAAAAACAAACCCCCAATCTTGCAGTGTAATGGATTAATGAGAGTGTAATACTAGAGTCAAGAGCATCAGTTAGGAGACTCTTACAGTAATTCTGGTGATAAATGATGAGAATCTGAAATAAGGCAGTAGTGGTGGAGGTGGAGAGGCAGAAGAGATTTCTAGAAATTTAGGAGCCAAAATTGACAGGTTTGACAATTGTGTGTAATGGGTGAAGTAAGCTCTTAGGATGCTTGACTTCTTTGACTGCTATCCATCTACTAACTGCTACTTGGTCTCTGAACTCATCTGGTGTCAGGACAGTTGCTCTTTTGGGAAAGCAGTATGTTCAGGGAGTCCTTTATTATTATTATTATTATTATTTTTTAAAGATTTATTTATTTTATTACATATCTCCCCTCCCCCCCGCTGCGGCGACGCGCCGAGACTGGTCACTGCGCAGGCTCGGCTTTCCCCGCTTGTGGGCAGCTTCTGCTTCTATTCACGGCTGGCTCTCAGTTCACGGGTGGCTGGCTGCGCTCCATTCGCAGGCGACTTGCCCTGCCCGTGGTGGCTTTTTGCCTGTCCGTGGCAGCTTTTTGCGCTGCCCATGGCGGCTCTGGCCCGCCCATGGCGGCTTGCCATTCTCAAGGCGGTCTGCCCGCTAGGAGAGGTCCCCAGGAACCGAACCCGGGGCCTCCCATGTGGTATGCCGGCACCCTATCCACTGGGCTATCCAGCCGGCCCCAGTCCTTTATTATTTTAGCTGTTCTAAGAGGTTTATAACATGAATATGAATTATAGAAGTAACTACAATTTGGGATATAGTGGGGTGGGGTAGGAAATGATGGAGCATTTGTAAAAAGGGCAATAGGAAGTAGGAGAAAAAAAAGAAAAGGCAAAGAAAAAAGAGGTGAGAAGAAAATCAGGGAGCTTTGAGTCCATTCATAATTTGAAGGATATCTATACATATATAAAACTTTTTAATCTATTAGATATGTTCATGCTATGTAATCTTTTAAAAATTCCTGGTCTATCTTCCTTTTATTGAACATTCTTTATTCCCATTGATAACTTGGTGTCAGTGAATTTCTTACCATCTAGTTTTGTTTCATTCTCTGGGTGCTTTTAACTATCACACAATCTTTATTTTATATATTAGCTTTATGCAGGATAATTCCCTTTCTTGAATATATCCCTGTATCACCTCTTAGGGGATTTTGGAAATGTGAGTGTATTTTAGAAAAATAGAGCTAGGAGATTAGTCATGGATATGACATGTTGAGGTTGGTAAAGATTTTGTTCTTTTTATTAGCTTACTGAATTACTGAAGGATTTCAGCATGTGTTTGGATTATGAAAGGGGGATAAATTTGGTTGAGTTTTGTGAACTAGGGTTGGAAATAGGGTTATAGAAAAGGGAAAGTTAAGAAAATGTTTAGATGCAGGAGTGACAATATTATTTCACCCATTTTTCCCCTAGGATTGCCTCTTAAAAAAAATGAAGGCAACTAGAAAGTATAAATTAATTAAGTATTAACAACTTTTGTACAGTTTGTATATTATGAGCATTTATTATATCTGTATCATATATACGTCAGAAACTTCTAATTTGTATTTTCCATGCAGTGTGCTTTTTTAGGTATTTAGAATTAACATTTTACAGCTTATACATTATAAACATTTAATATTTTTATGTAGCACACACATAACTTGGTAGGTCCTACTAAACAGAGATGCTAGATAAATATTTTTTTAGGCACAGGAGGAAGATGGTCTGTAGCATTTTTCTTCCAACCAAGCTTACGTTCAGCTGGAAGGGAAAAATAGCGAGGCGGTTTCAGGTATCCTGCAACTAAGCTTCCAGGCTGATAAAACTGGGAAAAAGGACACAATAAGTAATAAAGCTAGATGGCAGAATAACCACAATGGTATTTTGGTATTGTTCATTTGACAAGTAGAGATGATGCTTACGTGCACCTTGTTTTCTTGGCATATGAGATGTCTATTATCATTTTTGTAATGGTTTGCTTTGCAGGCACATAGATGAAAAATCATTTTCATCACATTATTCCTTTAACCAAAAGCTGTCTTTAGCCTGACATAATTAATTAGTGCTTTTATTATCACAATTTTTTTTCTGTAGAAAATGAGTTTTGAGGTGGAGATGGCTAAGTGTTCAACAAAGATTTTTATTCCCTTTTTATAGAGTTGTTGCTATGTAGCAGTGGTCTAGCCCTGGACTACATTTCCCAGGTCCCCTTGCATCTAGATGGGTTCATGTGACTGATTTCTGTCCTGTAACTACCCTCCCTGCCCCCATTAGACTTTACATGACACTTCCATGTTAAGTCATTGCTATTTCAGAGGTGTGTCAGTTACCCTGGCTAGCATCATCTTAAATTAATACAAATTATCTTATAATTATTATCTGTTATTTAACTTCAGAAAAACTTTAAAATTCATGTCTGTGTAATGATTGACTCTGGAATTACTTCCATGGCACTGAATTTTATTACCATGGGCTAATTTCTTTTTATTGATTATCTGATCTAAGCTAACATAAATCTTAACTCAGCCATAGGATTCTTGAATATAGAATTTATCAGAAAATGTGTGTTCTATCTTCTTCATGACAACTGAGCTGTCTTCCCATTGGGGATTTGTTTTTGAAGATGCAAGAGGTGCATATGCTATATCTTGACAGAGATACTTGCTCTAGAAGCAGATATAGCACAAAGTCTTAATGATGAGACAGAAAGAATTGCAATACTCAGGATCCATTTTAGAACAAATTGAAGCTTTGTGTTAGTTTCCCAGTTTCTAAAACAAATACCATAAAATTGGGTTGACTTAAACAATGGGAGTTTATTGGCTCATAGTTCTGAGGCTAGAAGTCCAAAATTGAGGCATCAGAAAGGCCATGCTTTCTCCATGAAGACTCTGGTGTTCTGGAGCTGGCTGCCTGTGATCCTTGGTCCTTAGCTTTTCTGCCACATGGCAATGCACATAGCATCATCTTTTCCTTTCTGTTCTGGCTTCCATGGACTTCTGGCTTCTTTCTTTTCCCATGGCTTTCTAGCTATGTCTGAATTTCATTCTGTTTATAAAGGACCCCAGTAATCTGGTTTAAAGACCAAACTGAATGATTTTGACCACACCTTAACTGAGCAACCTCATCAAAAGGTACTATTTACAAAGAGTTCACAGCCACAGGAATGGATTAAGAACATGTTTTTTTTGGGGGTACATACTTCATTCCCCAACAAGCCTCATGTCAGATGTTTAGCAGGTTGAGTGCTGTTAGCTACCATCTACTTACTAAGGGTTAAAAATGGCTTACAGAAATTGGAGGTGAATTTTGCAAGAGCAGAGGAAGATATATAGTTGAATGTTGTTCAACTTTATCACTGGATGTTACATATTTTGCCATTTACTTTCCATATCTACCCCACTTCCCCCCCACCCCCACTCTATTGTGTATTATGAGAGGCAGACCTTTATTGATTGCACTACTGAGCTCCCTTCCTCTCTGGCCTCCAGTTGTATTCTGTTAATGTGGGATACTGGCAGTATATTGGAAGGAGGGAGAAGAATGAGGTCAGATTATTTGTTCCCCAGGCTTGCTCCATGTCAGACCTTTGCATTTGGCTGTGTCCTTTCTCCAAAAACCACAGTTCTGTCAGGTTGCCCTCCTTGTATAGCTACTCTCTTATAATTCTGGTAATTGTTTTCCCACTGTTGTTACTCCCAGGTACTGTGCCATCCCTTGTTGTTTTCCTTAAACCATGCCCACACCTTTGTAAATAGCCCCTTTACTAAACTCTTCTCAGTTACTCAGTTGGAATATGTCATGTTTCCTGCTAGAATCCAGACCAATACTCTTGCTCCTGGTTCAGTAAAACTTGACTCGGATTATGATTGTGAATGGACCACGGTCTTTGGTATTCGCTGTTCACTTCACCCATTTACCCTTCAGTATAACTATAGTAATCTGTTTATTAGTCCTTGTATACATCATGTGCTTTAACTCTTTAATTATGCATATACCCTTATTATTTTTATCTGATAAACTGTTTTGTGCCCAGCTCCACTGCTATGAAGAGATACATCTCTTTGATGCATTTCTGCCAGTTAGTGTGTCTCTCCTCTGAATTTCCATAACTTTTTGTATATACATACCTAATAATATTTCTGTACTCAATGGTAATTACTAAACTTTATGTTGTCTTCACTGTAACTGGTTTCTTTGAAGTCATGGACCAAGTTTTAATCATCTTTTTATGTTTAGAGTAGTGCAACGCACACAGATGTCAGTCAATAAACATTTGTAAAATAAAACCCAGAAGTGGTGGGGATCATCCTAATTTCCTTCTTCTCCCTTAGTCCTCAAATACCATCAATTACCAAATTCTGTCAGTTTTCCTTTATGTCCTTGGTTAAGTTTATTCCTAAAAATTTGATTCTTTTAGTTGCTATTGTAAATGGAATTTTTCCTGACTTCCTCCTCAGATTGCTCACTAGTAGTGTGTAGAAACACTACTGATTTTTGTGTATTGATCATGTATCCTGGCACTTTGTTGAGCTCATTTATTAGCTCTAGTAGCTCTGTTGTATATTTTCCAGGATTTTCTAGATATAGGATCATATCATCAGTAAATCATGAAAATTTTACTTCTTTCTTTCTTATTTGGGTGCCATTTATTTATTTTTATTGCCTAATTGCTCTAGCTAAAACTTCTAGCAAAATATATATTTTTAAAGATTTATTTTTTATTTATTATACACCCCCACCCCCTTTTTGCTTGTTCTTGCTGTGTTCGTTTTTCCTCTGCATTCTTCTGTGTCTGCTTGTCTCCCCCTGCTGGGGCGACCTGCCCAGTCAGCTCGCCGGCGTGGTGGTCTGCCTGCTGGTGGGGGCTCACCCTTGCTCGCAGGGGCTTGTCTTTTTGCCTGCCCGCGGGGGCTTGCCTTTGCCTGGGGCACCATGCCTCACCCGCATCGGCGTGCCCTGCCCATGACCGAACCCGGGGCCTCCCATGTGGTAAACCAGCGCCCTATCCACTGGGCTATACAGCCGGCCCTAGCAAAATATTGAATAACAGTGGTGACAGTGGGTATCCTTGTCTTGTTTTCAATTTCAGCAGGAATGCTTCAAGTCTTTCACCATTGAGTACAATCCTAGCTGTGGGTTTTTCATATATGTACTTTATCATGTTGAGAACATTTCCTTGTGTCCTAAATTTTGGAGTGCTTTTATCAAGAAAGGATGCTGGATTTTGTTAAAGGCCTTTTCTGTTTCAATCAAGATGACCATGTGGTTTTTCTTCTTTGATTTATTAATGTGGTATATTACA